>CAKAJE020000497.1:0-72060 GCA_916610135.2 Macropis europaea | reverse complement strand
CGATTATATCCTTTTATATTATGGTTAATTTAAGAATTCAGCGTAATTCCTTCACATTTGTTCAATTTACGTATCTCCAATTTCAGATAGCGGATTGGGCTACGCGGCATCTTAAAGAGCGTGGAATGACGAGTAAAATGCACTGCTAACCTTCTATGATAGGGCAATCAGAGTCCCGATTAGATCATCTTATATTATGATTAATATAAGAATTCTGCGTAACTCTATCACATTTGTTCAATTTATGTCGCTCCTATTTCAGATAGCGTATTGGGCTAGGCGGCACCTTAAAGCGCATGAAATGACGAGTAAAATGCACTATTTAACTTCTATGATAGGGCAATCAGAGACCCGATTAGATCGTTTTATATTATGGTTAATATAAGAATTCTGCGTAATTCTCTCAGATTTGCTCAATTTACGTCGCTCCTATTTCAGATAGCGTATTGGGATAGGCGACATCTTAAAGCGCATGGACTGACGAGTAAAATGCACTATTTAACTTCTATGATAGGGCAATCAGAGACCCGGTTAGATCATTCTGTATTATGGTTAATATAAGAATTCTGCGTAATTCTCTCACATTTGTTCAATTTACGTCGCTCCTATTTCAGATAGCGTATTGGCCTAAGAGGCACCTTAAAGCGCATGAAATGACGAGTAAAATGCACTATTAAGCTTCTATGGTAGGGTAATCAGAGACCCGATTAGATCATTTTATATTATGTTTAATTTAAGATTTCAGCGAAACTGTATCACACTTGTTCAATTTATGTAGCTCCAATTTCAGATAGCGTATTGGGCTAGGCGGCACTTTAAAGCGCGTGAAATGACGAGTAAAATGCACTATTAATCGTCTATGATAGGGCAATCGGAGACCCGATTAGATCATTTTATATTATGGTTAATATAAGAATTCAACGTAATTTTATCACATTTGTTCAATTTATATCGCTCCTATTTCAGATAGCGTATTGGGCTAGGCGGCACCTTAAAGCGCATGAAATGTCGAGTAAAATGCACTATTAAACTTCTTTGGTAGGGCAATCAGAGACCCGATTAGATCATTTTATATTATTGTTAATATAAGAATTCGGCGTAATTTTATCGTATTTGTTCAATTTACGTCGCCATAATTTCAGATAGCGTATTGGGCTAGGTTGCATCATAAAGCGCATGAAATGTCGAGTAAATTGCACTGTTAAAGTTCTATGATAGGACAATCAGAGACCAGATTAGATCACTTCAAATCATGGTTAATATAAGAATTCAGCTTAATTCTATCACATTTGTTCAACTTACGTCGCTGCTATTTCAGATAGCGTATTGGGCTAAGCGGCACCTTAAAGCGCATGAAATGACGAGTATGATGCACTGTTAAAGTTCTATGATATGGCAATCAGAGACGCGATTAGATCATTTTATATTATTGTTAATATAGGAATTCAGCGTAATTTTATCATAATTTGTTCAATTTACGTCGCCCCTATTTCAGATAGTGTATTGGGCTACGCGGCAGCTTAAAGCGCACAAAATGTCGAGTAAAATGCACTATTAAACTTCTAGGGTAGGGCAAACAGAGACCCGACTATATCATTTTATATTACGGTTAATTAAAGAATTCAGCGAAACTCTATCACACTTGTTCAGCTTACGCAGCTCCGATTTCAGATAGCGTATTGGGCTAGGCGGCACCTTAAAGCGCATGGAATGACGAGTGAAATGCACTACTAACCTTCTAAGATAGGGCAATCAGAGACCCGATTAGATCATTATATATTATGGTTAATATAAGAATTCAGCGAAATTTTATCACATTTGTTAAATTTACGTCGCTCCTATTTCAGATAGCGTATTGGGCTAACCGGCACCTTAAAGCGCATGAAATGACGAGCAAAATGCACTATTAACCTTCTATGGTAGGGCAATCAGAGACCCGATTAGATAATTTTATACTATTGTTATTATAAAAATGCAGCGGAATTTTATCACATTTGTTCAATTTACGTCGCCCCTATTTCAGATAGCGTATTGGGCTAGGTGGCATCTTAAAGCGCATGAAATGTCGAGTAAAATACACTATTAAACTCCTATGATAGGGCAATCAGAGACCCGATTAGATCATTTTATATTATGGTTAATATAAGAATTCAGCGGAACTCTATCACACTTGTTCAATTTACGTAACTCCGATTTCAGATAGCATATTGTGCTAGGTTGCATCATAAAGCGCATGAAATGTCGAGTAAAATGCACTACCAAAATTCTAGGGTAGGGCAAACAGAGAGCCGATTGGATCATTTTATATTATGGTTAATTTAAGAGTTCAGCGAAACTCTATCACACTTGTTCAATTTACGTAGCTCCAGTTGCAGTTAGCGTATTGGGCTTCGCGGCACCTTAAAGCGCATGAAATGTCGAGTAAAATGCACTACTAAACTTCTAGGATAGGGCAATTAGAGACCCGATTAGATCATCTTATATTATGATTAATTTAAGAATGCAGCGTAATTCTATCACATTCCTTCAATTTACATCGCCACTATTTCAGATAGCGTATTGGGCGAGGCGGCATCTTAAAGCGCGTGGAATGACGAGTAAAATGCACTATTAAACTTCTATGATAGGGCAATCAGAGACCCGATGAGATCATTTTATATTATGGTTAATATAAGAATTCTGCATAATTCTATCACATTTCTTCAATTTACGTCGCTCCTATTTCAGATTGCGTATTGGGCCAGGAGGCACCTTAAAGCGCATGAAATGCCGAGTAAAATGCATTATAAAGCTTCTAGGGTAGGGCAAACAGAGAGCCGATTAGATCATCTTATATTATTGATAATTTAAGAATTCATCGTAACACTATCACTTTTGTCCAATTCATGTCGCTCCGACACCAGATATCGTATTGAGATAGGCGGCATCTTAAAGCGCATGAAATGGCGAATAAAACGCACTACTAACCTTCTCGGATAGGTCCATCAGAGACCCAATTAGATCATTTTATATTATGGTTAATATAAGAATTCAGCGAAATTCTATCACATTTGTTCAATTTACGTCGCTGGTATTTCAGATAGACCACTGGGCTACGCGGCGTCCTAAAGCGCGTGGAATGAGGAGTGAAATGCACTATTAAACTTCTAGGGTAGGGCGAACAGAGACCCGATTACATCAGTTTACATTATGGTTAATATGAGAAGTCAGCGAAATTCTATCACATTTGTTCAATTTACGTCCCTCCTATTTCAGATAGCGTGCTGGGCCAGGCGGCGTCTTAAAGCGCGTGGAATGTCGAGTAAAATGCACATCTCACCTTCTGTGATAGGGCAATCAGAGACCCGATTAGATCATTTTATATTTTGGTTAATATAAGAATTCAGCGAAATTCTATCACATTTGTTCAATTTACGTCGCTCCTATTTCAGATAGCCTACTGTGCTAGGCGGCATACTAAAGCGCGTGAATGAGGTGTGAAATGCACTATTAAACTTCTAGGGTAGGGCGAACAGAGACCCGATTACGTCATTTTACATTATGGTTAATATGAAAAGTCCGCGAAATTATATCACATGTGTTCAATTTACGTTGCTCCTATTTCAGATAGCGTATTGGTGTAGGCGGCATCTCAAAGAGCATGAAATGGCGAGTAAAATGCACTATCAAACTTCTAGGGTATGGCAAACAGAGACCTGATTAGATCATTTTATATTACGGTTAATATAAGAATTCAGCGTAACTCTATCACATTTGTTCAATTTACGTCGCTCCTATTTCAGATAGCGTACTGGGCTAGGCGGCATCTTAAAGCGCGTGGAATGGCGAGTAAAACGCACTATCAAACTTCTAGGGTAAGGCAAACAGAGACCCGATTAGATCATTTTATATTGCGGTTAATATAAGAATTCAGCATAATTGTATCACATTTGTTCAATTTACGTAGCTCCAATTTCAGATAGCATATTGGGCTAGGCGGCACCTTAGAGCGCATGAAATGACGAGTAAAATGCACTATTAAACTTCTACGATTGGGCAATCAAAGACCCGATTAGATCATTTTAAATTATGGTTAATATAAGAATTCTGCGTAATTCTATCACACTTGTTCAATTTACGTAGCTCCAATTTCAGATAGCGTATTGGGCTAGGCGGCAACATAAAGCGCATGAAATGACGAGTATAATGCACTATTCAACTTCTATGATAGGGCAATCAGAGACCCGAATAGATCATATTATATTATGGTTAATATAAGAATTCTGCGTAATTCTATCACGTTTGTTCAATTTACGACGCTCCTATTACAGGTAGTATATTGGGCGAGGCGGCATCTTAAAGCTCGTGGAATGACGAGTAAAATGCACTACTAACCTTCTATTATGGGGCAATCAGAGACCCGATTAGATCATTTTATATTATGGTTAATATAAGAATTCTGCGTTATTCTATCACATTTGTTCAATTTACGTCGCCCCTATTTCAGATAGCGTATTGGGCTAGGTGGCATCTTAGAGCGCATGAAATGTCGAGTACAATGCACTATTAAACTTCTATGATAGTGCAATCGGAGACCCGAATATATTGTATTATATTATGGTTAATATAAGAATTCTGTGTAATTCTATCACATTTGTTCAATTTAGGTCGCCACTATTTCAGATAGCGTATTGGGCTAGGTGGCATCTTAAAGCGCATGTAATGTCGAGTGAAATACAGGAATAAACTTCTAGGGTAGGGCAAACAGAGACCCGATTAGATCATTTTAAATTGTGGTTAATATAAGAATTCAGTGTAATCCTATCACATTTGTTCAATTTACGTCGCTCCTATTTCAGATAGCGTATTGGGAGAGGCGGCATCTTAAAGCGCGTGGAATGAGGAGTAAAATGCACTACTAACCTTCAATGATAAGGCAACCAGAGACCCGATTAGATCATTTTATATTACTGTTAATATAAGAATTCAACGTAATTTTATCACATTTGTTCAATTTACGTCGCCCCTATTTCAGATAGCGTATTGGGCTAGGCGGCATCTTAAATCGCATGAAATGTCGAGTAAAATGCACTATTAAACTTCTATGTTAGGGCAATCAGAGACCCGATTAGATCATTTTATATTATTGTCAATATAAGAATTCAACGTAATCTTATCACATTTGTTCAATTTACGTAGCTCCAATTTCAGATAGAGTGTTGGACTAAGCGGCATCTTAAAGCGCACGAAATGACGAGTAAAATGCACTATTAAACTTCTATGATAAGGCAATCAGAGAACCGAATAGATCGTATTATATTATGGTTAATATAAGAATTCTGCGTAATTCTATCACATTTGTTCAATTTACGTCGCCCCTATTTCAGATAGCGTATTGGGCTAGGTGGCATCTTAAAGCGCATGAAATGTGGAGTAGAATGCACTATTAAACTTCTATGATAGGGCAATCAGAGACCCGATTATATCCTTTTATATTATGGTTAATTTAAGAATTCAGCGTAATTCCTTCACATTTGTTCAATTTACGTATCTCCAATTTCAGATAGCGGATTGGGCTACGCGGCATCTTAAAGAGCGTGGAATGACGAGTAAAATGCACTGCTAACCTTCTATGATAGGGCAATCAGAGTCCCGATTAGATCATCTTATATTATGATTAATATAAGAATTCTGCGTAACTCTATCACATTTGTTCAATTTATGTCTCTCCTATTTCAGATAGCGTATTGGGCTAGGCGGCACCTTAAAGCGCATGAAATGACGAGTAAAATGCACTATTTAACTTCTATGATAGGGCAATCAGAGACCCGATTAGATGGTTTTATATTATGGTTAATATAAGAATTCTGCGTAATTCTCTCAGATTTGCTCAATTTACGTCGCTCCTATTTCAGATAGCGTATTGGGATAGGCGACATCTTAAAGCGCATGGACTGACGAGTAAAATGCACTATTTAACTTCTATGATAGGGCAATCAGAGACCCGGTTAGATCATTCTGTATTATGGTTAATATAAGAATTCTGCGTAATTCTCTCACATTTGTTCAATTTACGTCGCTCCTATTTCAGATAGCGTATTGGCCTAAGAGGCACCTTAAAGCGCATGAAATGACGAGTAAAATGCACTATTAAGCTTCTATGGTAGGGTAATCAGAGACCCGATTAGATCATTTTATATTATGTTTAATTTAAGATTTCAGCGAAACTGTATCACACTTGTTCAATTTATGTAGCTCCAATTTCAGATAGCGTATTGGGCTAGGCGGCACTTTAAAGCGCGTGAAATGACGAGTAAAATGCACTATTAATCGTCTATGATAGGGCAATCGGAGACCCGATTAGATCATTTTATATTATGGTTAATATAAGAATTCAACGTAATTTTATCACATTTGTTCAATTTATATCGCTCCTATTTCAGATAGCGTATTGGGCTAGGCGGCACCTTAAAGCGCATGAAATGTCGAGTAAAATGCACTATTAAACTTCTATGATAGGGCAATCAGAGACCCGAATAGATCGTATTATATTATGGCTAATATAAGAATTCTGTGTAATTCTATCACGTTTGTTCAATGTACGTAGCTCCAATTTCAGATGGCGTATTGGGCTAGGCGGCATCTTAATGAGCATGAAATGTCGAGTAAAATGTACTACTAAACTTCTCGGATTGGGCTAACAGAGACCCGATTATGTCATCTTATATTATGGTTAATATAAGAATTCAGCGAAATTTTATCACATTTATTCAATTTACGTCGCCCCTATTTCAGATAGCATATTGGGCTAGGTGGCATCTTAAAGCGCATGAAATGACGAGTAAAATGCACTATTATACTTCTACGATAGGGCAATCAGAGACCCGAATAAATCGTATTATATTATGGTTAACATAAGAATTCTGCATAATTCTATGACGTTTGTTCAATTTACGTAGCTCCAATTTCAGATAACGTATTGGGCTATGTGGCATCTTAAAGCGCATGAAATGTCGAGTAGAATGCACTATTAAACTTCTATGATGGGGCAATCAGAGACCCGATTAGATCATTTTATATTTTTGTTAATATAAGAATTCAACGTAATTTTATCACATTTGTTCAATTTATATCGCTCCTATTTCAGATAGCGTATTGGGCCTGGCGCCACCTTAAAGCGCTTGAAATGACGTGTAAAATGCACTATTAAACTTCTATGATAGAGCAATCAGAGACCCGAATGGATCGTATTATATTATGATCAATATAAGAATTCTGCGTAATTCCATCACGTTTGTTCAATTTACGTAGCTCCAATTTCAGATAGCGTGTAGGGCTAGGCGGCATCTTAAAGCGCATGAAATGTCGAGTAAAATGCACTACTAAACTTCTCGGATAGGGCAATCGGAGACCCGATTAGGTCATCTTATACTATGGTTAATATAAGAATTCAGCGAAATTTAATCACATTTGCTCAATTTACGTCGCCCCTATTTCAGATAGCGTATTGGGCCAGGTGGCATCTTAAAGCCCATGAAATGTCAAGTAAAATGCGCTCTTAAACTTCTAGGGTAGGGTAAACAGAGTCCCGATTAGATCATTTTATATTATGGTTAATTTAAGAATTCAGCGAAATTTTATCACATTTGTTCAATTTATGTCGCTCCTATTTCAGATAGCGTATTGGGCTAGGCGGCACCTTAAAGCGCATGAAATGACGAGTGAAATGCACTATTAAACTTCTATGATAGGACAATCAGAGACCCGATTAGATCATTTTATATTATTGTTAATATAAGAATTCTGCGTAATTCTATCAAATTTGTTCAATTTACATCGCTCCTATGTCAGATAGCGTATTGGGCTAAGAGGTACCTTAAAGCGCATGAAATGACGAGTAAAATGCACTACTAAACTTCTTTGGTAGGGCAATCAGAGACCCGATTAGATCATTTTATATTATTGTTAATATAAGAATTCGGCGTAATTTTATCGTATTTGTTCAATTTACGTCGCCATAATTTCAGATAGCGTATTGGGCTAGGTTGCATCATAAAGCGCATGAAATGTCGAGTAAATTGCACTGTTAAAGTTCTATGATAGGACAATCAGAGACCCGATTAGATCACTTCAAATCATGGTTAATATAAGAATTCAGCTTAATTCTATCACATTTGTTCAACTTACGTCGCTGCTATTTCAGATAGCGTATTGGGCTAAGCGGCACCTTAAAGCGCATGAAATGACGAGTATGATGCACTGTTAAAGTTCTATGATATGGCAATCAGAGACGCGATTAGATCATTTTATATTATTGTTAATATAGGAATTCAGCGTAATTTTATCATAATTTGTTCAATTTACGTCGCCCCTATTTCAGATAGTGTATTGGGCTACGCGGCAGCATAAAGCGCACAAAATGTCGAGTAAAATGCACTATTAAACTTCTAGGGTAGGGCAAACAGAGACCCGACTATATCATTTTATATTACGGTTAATTAAAGAATTCAGCGAAACTCTATCACACTTGTTCAGCTTACGCAGCTCCGATTTCAGATAGCGTATTGGGCTAGGCGGCACCTTAAAGCGCATGGAATGACGAGTGAAATGCACTACTAACCTTCTAAGATAGGGCAATCAGAGACCCGATTAGATCATTATATATTATGGTTAATATAAGAATTCAGCGAAATTTTATCACATTTGTTAAATTTACGTCGCTCCTATTTCAGATAGCGTATTGGGCTAACCGGCACCTTAAAGCGCATGAAATGACGAGCAAAATGCACTATTAACCTTCTATGGTAGGGCAATCAGAGACCCGATTAGATAATTTTATACTATTGTTATTATAAAAATGCAGCGGAATTTTATCACATTTGTTCAATTTACGTCGCCCCTATTTCAGATAGCGTATTGGGCTAGGTGGCATCTTAAAGCGCATGAAATGTCGAGTAAAATACACTATTAAACTCCTATGATAGGGCAATCAGAGACCCGATTAGATCATTTTATATTATGGTTAATATAAGAATTCAGCGGAACTCTATCACACTTGTTCAATTTACGTAACTCCGATTTCAGATAGCATATTGTGCTAGGTTGCATCATAAAGCGCATGAAATGTCGAGTAAAATGCACTACCAAAATTCTAGGGTAGGGCAAACAGAGAGCCGATTGGATCATTTTATATTATGGTTAATTTAAGAGTTCAGCGAAACTCTATCACACTTGTTCAATTTACGTAGCTCCAGTTGCAGTTAGCGTATTGGGCTTCGCGGCACCTTAAAGCGCATGAAATGGCGAATAAAATGCACTACTAAACTGCACGGATAGGGCAATCAGAGACCCAATTAGATCATTTTCTATTACCGTTAATATAAGAATTCAGCTAAATTCTACCACATATGTTCAATTTACGTCACTCCTATTTCAGATAGCGTATTCGGCTACGCGACATCTTAAAGCGCGTGGAATGACGAGTAAAATGCACTATTAAACTTCTATGATAGGGCAATCAGTGACACGATTAGATCATTTTATATTATGGTTAATATAAGAATTCAGCGAAATTCTATCACATTTGTTCAATTTACGTCGCTGCTATTTCAGATAGCCCACTGGGCTAGGCGGCATCTTAAAGCGCGTCGAATGGCGAGTAAAATGCACTATTAAACTTCTATGATAGGGCATTCAGAGACCGGATTAGATCATTTTATATATTGTTCAATATAAGAATTTAGCAAAATTCAATCACATTCGTTCAATTTACGTCGCTCGTGTTTCAGATAGCGTACTGGGCTAAGCGGCATCTCAAAGCGGATGAAATGGCGAGTAAAATGCGCTATTAAACTTGTAGGCTGGGGCAAACAGAGACCCGATTAGATCATTTTATATTATGGTTAAAATAAGAATTCTGCGAAATTCTATCACATATGTTCAATTTATGTCGCTCCTATTTCAGATGGCGTACTGGGCTAAGCGGCTCCTTAAAGCGCATGAAATGTCGAGGAAAATGCACTACTAAACTTCTATGATAGGGCAATCGGAGACCCGATTAGATCATTTTATATTATTGTTAATATAAGAATTCAGCGTAATTTTATCACATTCGTTCAATTTACGTCGCCCCTATTTCAGAGAGCGTATTGGGATAGGTGGCCTCTTAAAGCGCATAAAATGTTGAGTAAAATGCACTATTAAACGTCTAGGGTAGGGCAAACAGAGACCCGATTAGATCATTTTATATTATGGTTAATATAAGAATTCTGCGTAATTCTATAACGTTTGTTCAATTTATGTCGCTCCTATTTCAGATAGCGTATTGGGCCAAGCGGCACCTTAAAGCGCATGATATGACGTGTAACATGCACTATTAAACTTCTATGATAGGGCAATCAGAGACCCGAATAGGTCGTATTATGTTATGGTTAATAAAGGAATTATGCGCAATTCTATCACGTTTGTTCAATTTACGTAGCTCCAATTTCAGATAGCGTATTGTGCTAGGCGGCATCTTAAAGCGCATGAAATGTCGAGTAAAATGCACTACTAAACTTCTCGGATAGGGCAATCGGAGACCCGATTAGGTCATCTTATATTGTGGTTAAAATAAGAATTCAGCGAACTTTTATCACATTTGTTCAATATACGTCGCCCCTATTTCAGATAGCGCATTGGGCTAGGTGGCATCTTAAAGCGAATGAAATGTCGAGTAAAATGCACTATTAAACTTCTGGGGTTGGGCAAACAGAGACCCGATTAGATCATTTTATATTATGGTTAATTGAAGAATTCAGCGAAACTCTATCACACTTGTTCAATTTACGTAGCCCCAATTTCAGATAGCGTATTTGGCGAGGCGGCATCTTAAAGAGCGTGGAATTACGAGTAAAATGCACAACTGCCCTTCTATGATAGCGCAATCAAAGACCCGATTAGATCATTCCATATTATGGTTAATACAAGAATTCTGCCTAATTCTATCACATTTGTTCAATTTATGTCGCTCCTATTTCAGATAGCGTACTGGGCTAGGCGGCGCCTTATAGCGCATGAAATGACGAGTAAAATGCACTATTAAACTTCTATGATAGGGCAACCAGAGACACGATTAGATAATTTTATATTATGGTTAATATAAGAATTCAGCGCAATTTTATCACATTTGTTCAATTTATGTCGCTCCTATTTCAGATAGCGTATAGGGCTAGGCGGCACCTTAAAGCGCATGATGTGACGAGTAAAATACACTACTAACCTTCTATGATAGGGCAATCAGAGAACCGAATAGATCATATTATATTATGGTTAATATAAGAATTCTGAGAAATTCTATCACATTTGTTCAATTTACGTCGCTCCTATTTCAGATAGCGTATTGAGCTAGGCGGCACGTTAAAGCGCATGCAATGACGAGTAAAATGCACTATTGAACTTCTATGATAGGGCAATCAGAGATCCGAATATATCATATTATATTATAGTTAATATAAGAATTCTGGGTAATTCTATCACATTTGGTCAATTTACGTCGCTCCTACACCAGATATCGTATTGAGCTAGACGGCATCTTAAAGCGCATGAAATGGCGAATAAAATGCACATCTATCCTTCTCGCATACGGCCATCAGAGACCCAATTAGATCATTTTATATTATGGTTAATATAAGAATTCAGCGCAATTTTATCACATTTGTTCAATTTACGTCGCCCCTATTTCAGGTAGCGTATTGGGCTAGATGGCATCTTAAAGCGCATGAAATGTCGAGTAAAATGCACTAGTAAACTTCTAGGGTAAGGCAAACGGAGACCCGATTAGATCATTTTATATTATTGTTAATACAAGAATGCAGCCTAATTATATCACATTTGTTCAATTTACGTCGCCCCTATTTCAGACAGCCTATCGGGCTAAGTGACACCTTAAAGCGCATGAAATGACGAGTAAAATGCACTATGAAACTTCTATGATAGGGCAATCAGAGACCCGTTTAGATCATTTTATATTATTGTTAATATATATGAATTCAGCGTAACTTTAACACATTTGTTCAATTTACGTCGCCCTATTTCAGATAGCGTATTGGGCAAGGTGACATCTTAAAGCGCATGAAATATCGAGTAAAATGCACAATTCAACTTCTAGGGTAGGGCAAACAGAGACCCGATTAGGTCATCTTATACTATGGTTAATATAAGTATGCAGCTAACTTTTATCACATTTGCTCAATTTACGTCGCACCAATTTCAGATAAAGTATTGGGCTAGGTGGCATCTTAAAGCGCATGGAATGTCGAGTAAAATGCACTATTAAACTTCTAGGGTAGGGTAAACAGAGACCCGATTGGATCATTTTATAGTATGGTTAATTTAAGAATTCAGCGAATTCTATCACATTTGTTCAATTTACGTCGCACCTATTTCAGATAGCGTATCGGGCCAAGCGGCACCTCAAAGCGCATGAAAGGACGAGTAATATGCACTATTAGACTTCTATGGTAGGGCAATCAGAGACGCGAATAGATCGTATTATACTATGGTTAATATAAGAATTCTGCGTAATTCTATCACATTTGTCCAATTTATGTCGCTCCTATTTTAGATAGCGGATCGGGCTATGCGGCACCTTAAAGCGCATGAAATGACGAGTACAATGCATTATTAAACTTCTATGAAAGGGCAATCAGAGACCCGAATTGGTGTTATTATATTACGGTTACTATAAGAATTCTGCGTAATTCTATGACGCTTGTCCAATTTACGTAGCTCCAATTTCAGATTGCGTATTGGGCTGGGCGGTACCATAAAGCGCATGAAATGACGAGAAAAATGCCCTATTAAACTTCTATGATAGGGCAATCAGAGACCCGATTAGATCATTTTAAATTATGGTTAATATAAGAATGCTGCGTAATTCTATCACATTTGTTCAATTTACGTCGCTCCTATTTCAGATAGCGTATTGGGCTAGGCGGCATCTTAAAGCGCGTGGAATGACGAGTAAAATTCACTACTAACCTTTTGTGATAGGGCAATGGAGACCCGATTACATAATTTTATATTATGGTTAATATAAGATTCAGCGAAATTCTATCACATTTGTTCAATTTACGTCGCTCCTATTTCAGATAGCGTATCGGGCTGGGCGGCATCTTAAAGCGCGTGGAATGACGAGTAAAATGCACTACTAACATTCTATGATAGGGCAATCAGAGACCCGATTAGATCATTTTATATTATGGTTAATATAAGAATTAAGCGAAATTCTATCACGTTTGTTCAATCTACGTCGCTCCTATTTCAAATAGCGTCTTGGGCTAAGCGGCACCTTAAAGCGCATGAAATGACGAGTAAAATGCACTATTAAACATCCATGATAGGGCAAGCAGAGACCCGATTAGATCATTTTATATTATGGTTAATATAAGAATTCTGCGTAATTCTATTACATTTGTTCAATTTACGTCGCTCCTATCTCAGATAGCGTATTAGTCTAAGCGGCATCTTAAAGCGAACGAAATGTCGAGTAAAATACACTACTAAACTTCTCGGATAAGGCAATCAGAGACCCGATTAGATTATCGTATATTATGGTTAATTTGATAATTCGTCGTAACTCTATCACATTTGTTTAATTTACGTAGCTCCTATTTCAGATAGCGTATTGGGCTAAACGGCACCTTGAAGCGCATGAAATGGCGAGTAAAATGCACTATTAAGCTTCTTTGATAGGGCAATCAGAGACCCGATTAGATCATTTTATATTATGGTTAATATAAGAATTCTGCGTAATTCTATCACATTTGTTCAATTAACGTCGCTCCTGTTTCAGATAGCGTATTGGACTTGGAGGCACCTTAAAGCGCATGAAATGACGAGTAAAATTCACTATTCAACTTCTATGATACGGCAATCAAAGACCCGATTAGATTATTTTATATTATGGTTAATATAAGAATTCTGCGTAACTCTGACACATTTGTTCAATTTACGTTGCTCCAATTTCAGATTGCGTATTGGGCTAAACGGCTCCTTAAAGCGCATGAAATGGCGAGTAAAATGCACTATTAAACTTCTATTTTAGGGCAATCAGAGACCCGAATAGATCGTATTATATTATGGTTAATATAAGAACACTGCGTAATTCTATCACGTTTGTTCAATTTACGTAGTTCCAATTTCAGATAGCGCATTGGACCAGGCGGCATCTTAAAGCGCATGAAATGTCGCGTAAAATGCCCTAATAAACTTCTCGGATAGGGCAATTATAGACCCGATTAGGTCATCTTATACGATGGTTAATATAAGTATTCAGCTGACTTTTATCACATTTGCTCACTTTACGTCGCACCTATTTCAAATAGCGTATTGGGCTAGGTGGCATCTTAAAGCGCATGGAATGTCGAGTAAAATGCACTATTAAACTTCTAGGGTACGGTAAACAGAGTCCCGATTGGATCATTTTATGTTATGGTTAATTTAAGAATTCAGCGCAATTCTATCACATTTATACAATTTACGTCGCTCCAACTTCAGATAGCGTATTGGGCGAGGCGGCATATTAAAGCGCATGAAATGTCGAGTAAAATGCACTACCAAACTTCTCGGGTGGGGCAATCCGAGACCCGATTAGGTCAGTTTAAATTATGGTTAATATAAGAATTCTTCGTAATTCTATCACATTTGTTCAATTGACGTTGCTCCTATTTCAGATAGCGTATTGGGCTAGGCCGCATCTTAAAGCGCATGAAATGTCGAGTAAAATGCACTGCTAAACTTCTCGGATAGGGCAACCAGAGACCCGATTAGGTCATCTTATATTATGGTTAGTATGAGAATTCAGCGAAATTCTATCACATTTGTTCAATTTACGTCGCTCCTGTTTCAGGTAGCGAATTAGGCTAAGCGGCGCTTTAAAGCGAATGAAGTGGGGAGTAAAATGCACTGTTAATCTTCTAGGATAGGGCAATCAGAGACCCGATTAGATCATTTTATATTGTAGTTAATTTAAGAATTCGTCGTAATTCTATCGCATTTGTTCATTTCACGTAGCTCCTATTTCGGATAGCGTATTGGGATTGGCGACACCTTGAAGCGCATGAAATGACGAGTACAATGCACTATTCAACTTCTACGATCGGGCAATCAGAGACCCGATTAGATCAATTTAAATTATGGTTAAAATAAGAATTCTGCGTAATTCTATCACATTTGTTCAATTTACGTCGCTCCTATTTCAGATAGCGTATTGGGCTAAGTGGCACCTTAAAGCGCATGAAATGACGAGTAAAATGCACTATTAAAGTTCTATGATAGGGCAATCAGAGACCCGATTAGATCATATTGTATTATGGTTAATATAAGCATTCAGCGAAATTCTATCACACTTGTTCAATTTACGACGCTCCTATGTCAGATAGCGTATTGGCCTAAACGGCACCTTAAAGCGCATGAAATGGCGAGTAAAATGCACTATTAAACTTCTGTGATAGGGCAATCAGAGACCCGAATAGATCATATTATATTATGGTTAATATAAGCATTCAGCGAAATTCTATCACACTTGTTCAATTTACGACGCTCCTATTTCAGATAGCGTATTGGGCTAAACGGCACCTTAAAGCGCATGAAATGGCGAGTAAAATGCACTATTAAACTTCTGTGATAGGGCAATCAGAGACCCGAATAGATCATATTATATTATGGTTAATATAAGAATTCAGCATAATTGTATCACATTTGTTCAATTTATGTCGCTCCTATTTCACATAGCGTATTGGGCAAGGCGGCACCTTAAAGCGCATGATATGACGTGTAACATGCACTATTAAACTTCTATGATAGGGCAATCAGAGACCCGAATAGGTCGTATTATGTTATGGTTAATAAAGGAATTATGCGCAATTCTATCACGTTTGTTCAATTTACGTAGCTCCAATTACAGATAGCGTATTGTGCTAGGCGGCATCTTAAAGCGCATGAAATGTCGAGTAAAATGCACTACTAAACTTCTCGGATAGGGCAATCGGAGACCCGATTAGGTCATCTTATATTGTGGTTAAAATAAGAATTCAGCGAACTTTTATCACATTTGTTCAATATACGACGCCCCTATTTCAGATAGCGCATTGGGCTAGGTGGCATCTTAAAGCGAATGAAATGTCGAGTAAAATGCACTATTAAACTTCTGGGGTTGGGCAAACAGAGACCCGATTAGATCATTTTATATTATGGTTAATTGAAGAATTCAGCGAAACTCTATCACACTTGTTCAATTTACGTAGCCCCAATTTCAGATAGCGTATTTGGCGAGGCGGCATCTTAAAGAGCGTGGAATTACGAGTAAAATGCACAACTGCCCTTCTATGATAGCGCAATCAAAGACCCGATTAGATCATTCCATATTATGGTTAATACAAGAATTCTGCTTAATTCTATCACATTTGTTCAATTTATGTCGCTCCTATTTCAGATAGCGTACTGGGCTAGGCGGCGCCTTATAGCGCATGAAATGACGAGTAAAATGCACTATTAAACTTCTATGATAGGGCAACCAGAGACACGATTAGATAATTTTATATTATGGTTAATATAAGAATTCAGCGCAATTTTATCTCATTTGTTCAATTTATGTCGCTCCTATTTCAGATAGCGTATAGGGCTAGGCGGCACCTTAAAGCGCATGATGTGACGAGTAAAATACACTACTAACCTTCTATGATAGGGCAATCAGAGAACCGAATAGATCATATTATATTATGGTTAATATAAGAATTCTGAGAAATTCTATCACATTTGTTCAATTTACGTCGCTCCTATTTCAGATAGCGTATTGAGCTAGGCGGCACGTAAAAGCGCATGCAATGACGAGTAAAATGCACTATTGAACTTCTATGATAGGGCAATCAGAGATCCGAATATATCATATTATATTATAGTTAATATAAGAATTCTGGGTAATTCTATCTCATTTGGTCAATTTACGTCGCTCCTACACCAGATATCGTATTGAGCTAGACGGCATCTTAAAGCGCATGAAATGGCGAATAAAATGCACATCTATCCTTCTCGCATACGGCCATCAGAGACCCAATTAGATCATTTTATATTATGGTTAATATAAGAATTCAGCGCAATTTTATCACATTTGTTCAATTTACGTCGCCCCTATTTCAGGTAGCGTATTGGGCTAGATGGCATCTTAAAGCGCATGAAATGTCGAGTAAAATGCACTAGTAAACTTCTAGGGTAAGGCAAACGGAGACCCGATTAGATCATTTTATATTATTGTTAATACAAGAATGCAGCATAATTATATCACATTTGTTCAATTTACGTCGCCCCTATTTCAGACAGCCTATCGGGCTAAGTGACACCTTAAAGCGCATGAAATGACGAGTAAAATGCACTATTAGACTTCTATGGTAGGGCAATCAGAGACGCGAATAGATCGTATTATACTATGGTTAATATAAGAATTCTGCGTAATTCTATCACATTTGTCCAATTTATGTCGCTCCTATTTTAGATAGCGGATCGGGCTATGCGGCACCTTAAAGCGCATGAAATGACGAGTACAATGCATTATTAAACTTCTATGAAAGGGCAATCAGAGACCCGAATTGGTGTTATTATATTACGGTTACTATAAGAATTCTGCGTAATTCTATCACACTTGTCCAATTTACGTAGCTCCAATTTCAGATTGCGTATTGGGCTGGGCGGTACCATAAAGCGCATGAAATGACGAGAAAAATGCCCTATTAAACTTCTATGATAGGGCAATCAGAGACCCGATTAGATCATTTTAAATTATGGTTAATATAAGAATGCTGCGTAATTCTATAACATTTGTTCAATTTACGTCGCTCCCATTGCAGATAGCGTATTGGACTAAGCGGCATCTCAAAGCGCATGAAACGGCGAGTAAAACGCATTATCAAACTTCTGGGGTAAGGCAAACAGAGTCTCGATTAGATCATTTTATATTACGGTTAATATAAGAATTCTGCGTAATTCTATCTCATTTGTTCAATTTACGTCGCTCCTATTTCAGATAGCGTATTGGGCTAAGCGGTATCTCAAAGCGCATGAAGTGGCGAGTAAAATGCACTGTTAAACGTCTAGGGTGGGGCAAACAGAGACCCGATTAGATCATTTTATATTATGGTTAATTTAAGAATTCTATGAAATTCTATCACATTTGTTCAATTTACGTCGCGCCTATGACAGATAGCGTACTGGGCTAAGCAGCATCTCAAAGCGCATGAAATGGCGAGTAAAATGCACTATTAAACTTCTATGATAGGGCAATCTGAGACGCGATTAGATCATTTTATATATTGTTCAATATAAGAATTTAGCAAAATTCAATCACATTCGTTCAATTTACGTCGCTCGTGTTTCAGATAGCGTACTGGGCTAAGCGGCATCTCAAAGCGGATGAAATGGCGAGTAAAATGCGCTATTAAACTTGTAGGCTGGGGCAAACAGAGACCCGATTAGATCATTTTATATTATGGTTAAAATAAGAATTCTGCGAAATTCTATCACATATGTTCAATTTATGTCGCTCCTATTTCAGATGGCGTACTGGGCTAAGCGGCTCCTTAAAGCGCATGAAATGTCGAGGAAAATGCACTACTAAACTTCTATGATAGGGCAATCGGAGACCCGATTAGATCATTTTATATTATTGTTAATATAAGAATTCAGCGTAATTTTATCACATTCGTTCAATTTACGTCGCCCCTATTTCAGAGAGCGTATTGGGATAGGTGGCCTCTTAAAGCGCATAAAATGTCGAGTAAAATGCACTATTAAACGTGTAGGGTAGGGCAAACAGAGACCCGATTAGATCATTTTATATTATGGTTAATATAAGAATTCTGCGTAATTCTATAACGTTTGTTCAATTTATGTCGCTCCTATTTCAGATAGCGTATTGGGCCAAGCGGCACCTTAAAGCGCATGATATGACGTGTAACATGCACTATTAAACTTCTATGATAGGGCAATCAGAGACCCGAATAGGTCGTATTATGTTATGGTTAATAAAGGAATTATGCGCAATTCTATCACGTTTGTTCAATTTACGTAGCTCCAATTTCAGATAGCGTATTGTGCTAGGCGGCATCTTAAAGCGCATGAAATGTCGAGTAAAATGCACTACTAAACTTCTCGGATAGGGCAATCGGAGACCCGATTAGGTCATCTTATATTGTGGTTAAAATAAGAATTCAGCGAACTTTTATCACATTTGTTCAATATACGTCGCCCCTATTTCAGATAGCGCATTGGGCTAGGTGGCATCTTAAAGCGAATGAAATGTCGAGTAAAATGCACTATTAAACTTCTGGGGTTGGGCAAACAGAGACCCGATTAGATCATTTTATATTATGGTTAATTGAAGAATTCAGCGAAACTCTATCACACTTGTTCAATTTACGTAGCCCCAATTTCAGATAGCGTATTTGGCGAGGCGGCATCTTAAAGAGCGTGGAATTACGAGTAAAATGCACAACTGCCCTTCTATGATAGCGCAATCAAAGACCCGATTAGATCATTCCATATTATGGTTAATACAAGAATTCTGCTTAATTCTATCACATTTGTTCAATTTATGTCGCTCCTATTTCAGATAGCGTACTGGGCTAGGCGGCGCCTTATAGCGCATGAAATGACGAGTAAAATGCACTATTAAACTTCTATGATAGGGCAACCAGAGACACGATTAGATAATTTTATATTATGGTTAATATAAGAATTCAGCGCAATTTTATCTCATTTGTTCAATTTATGTCGCTCCTATTTCAGATAGCGTATAGGGCTAGGCGGCACCTTAAAGCGCATGATGTGACGAGTAAAATACACTACTAACCTTCTATGATAGGGCAATCAGAGAACCGAATAGATCATATTATATTATGGTTAATATAAGAATTCTGAGAAATTCTATCACATTTGTTCAATTTACGTCGCTCCTATTTCAGATAGCGTATTGAGCTAGGCGGCACGTAAAAGCGCATGCAATGACGAGTAAAATGCACTATTGAACTTCTATGATAGGGCAATCAGAGATCCGAATATATCATATTATATTATAGTTAATATAAGAATTCTGGGTAATTCTATCTCATTTGGTCAATTTACGTCGCTCCTACACCAGATATCGTATTGAGCTAGACGGCATCTTAAAGCGCATGAAATGGCGAATAAAATGCACATCTATCCTTCTCGCATACGGCCATCAGAGACCCAATTAGATCATTTTATATTATGGTTAATATAAGAATTCAGCGCAATTTTATCACATTTGTTCAATTTACGTCGCCCCTATTTCAGGTAGCGTATTGGGCTAGATGGCATCTTAAAGCGCATGAAATGTCGAGTAAAATGCACTAGTAAACTTCTAGGGTAAGGCAAACGGAGACCCGATTAGATCATTTTATATTATTGTTAATACAAGAATGCAGCATAATTATATCACATTTGTTCAATTTACGTCGCCCCTATTTCAGACAGCCTATCGGGCTAAGTGACACCTTAAAGCGCATGAAATGACGAGTAAAATGCACTATTAGACTTCTATGGTAGGGCAATCAGAGACGCGAATAGATCGTATTATACTATGGTTAATATAAGAATTCTGCGTAATTCTATCACATTTGTCCAATTTATGTCGCTCCTATTTTAGATAGCGGATCGGGCTATGCGGCACCTTAAAGCGCATGAAATGACGAGTACAATGCATTATTAAACTTCTATGAAAGGGCAATCAGAGACCCGAATTGGTGTTATTATATTACGGTTACTATAAGAATTCTGCGTAATTCTATCACGCTTGTCCAATTTACGTAGCTCCAATTTCAGATTGCGTATTGGGCTGGGCGGTACCATAAAGCGCATGAAATGACGAGAAAAATGCCCTATTAAACTTCTATGATAGGGCAATCAGAGACCCGATTAGATCATTTTAAATTATGGTTAATATAAGAATGCTGCGTAATTCTATCACATTTGTTCAATTTACGTCGCTCCTATTTCAGATAGCGTATTGGGCTAGGCGGCATCTTAAAGCGCGTGGAATGACGAGTAAAATTCACTACTAACCTTTTGTGATAGGGCAATGGAGACCCGATTACATAATTTTATATTATGGTTAATATAAGATTCAGCGAAATTCTATCACATTTGTTCAATTTACGTCGCTCCTATTTCAGATAGCGTATTGGGCTGGGCGGCATCTTAAAGCGCGTGGAATGACGAGTAAAATGCACTACTAACATTCTATGATAGGGCAATCAGAGACCCGATTAGATCATTTTATATTATGGTTAATATAAGAATTAAGCGAAATTCTATCACGTTTGTTCAATCTACGTCGCTCCTATTTCAAATAGCGTCTTGGGCTAAGCGGCACCTTAAAGCGCATGAAATGACGAGTAAAATGCACTATTAAACATCCATGATAGGGCAAGCAGAGACCCGATTAGATCATTTTATATTATGGTTAATATAAGAATTCTGCGTAATTCTATTACATTTGTTCAATTTACGTCGCTCCTATCTCAGATAGCGTATTAGTCTAAGCGGCATCTTAAAGCGAACGAAATGTCGAGTAAAATACACTACTAAACTTCTCGGATAAGGCAATCAGAGACCCGATTAGATTATCGTATATTATGGTTAATTTGATAATTCGTCGTAACTCTATCACATTTGTTTAATTTACGTAGCTCCTATTTCAGATAGCGTATTGGGCTAAACGGCACCTTGAAGCGCATGAAATGGCGAGTAAAATGCACTATTAAGCTTCTTTGATAGGGCAATCAGAGACCCGATTAGATCATTTTATATTATGGTTAATATAAGAATTCTGCGTAATTCTATCACATTTGTTCAATTAACGTCGCTCCTGTTTCAGATAGCGTATTGGACTTGGAGGCACCTTAAAGCGCATGAAATGACGAGTAAAATTCACTATTCAACTTCTATGATACGGCAATCAAAGACCCGATTAGATTATTTTATATTATGGTTAATATAAGAATTCTGCGTAACTCTGACACATTTGTTCAATTTACGTTGCTCCAATTTCAGATTGCGTATTGGGCTAAACGGCTCCTTAAAGCGCATGAAATGGCGAGTAAAATGCACTATTAAACTTCTATTTTAGGGCAATCAGAGACCCGAATAGATCGTATTATATTATGGTTAATATAAGAACACTGCGTAATTCTATCACGTTTGTTCAATTTACGTAGTTCCAATTTCAGATAGCGCATTGGACCAGGCGGCATCTTAAAGCGCATGAAATGTCGCGTAAAATGCCCTAATAAACTTCTCGGATAGGGCAATTATAGACCCGATTAGGTCATCTTATACGATGGTTAATATAAGTATTCAGCTGACTTTTATCACATTTGCTCACTTTACGTCGCACCTATTTCAAATAGCGTATTGGGCTAGGTGGCATCTTAAAGCGCATGGAATGTCGAGTAAAATGCACTATTAAACTTCTAGGGTACGGTAAACAGAGTCCCGATTGGATCATTTTATGTTATGGTTAATTTAAGAATTCAGCGCAATTCTATCACATTTATACAATTTACGTCGCTCCAACTTCAGATAGCGTATTGGGCGAGGCGGCATATTAAAGCGCATGAAATGTCGAGTAAAATGCACTACCAAACTTCTCGGGTGGGGCAATCCGAGACCCGATTAGGTCAGTTTAAATTATGGTTAATATAAGAATTCTTCGTAATTCTATCACATTTGTTCAATTGACGTTGCTCCTATTTCAGATAGCGTATTGGGCTAGGCCGCATCTTAAAGCGCATGAAATGTCGAGTAAAATGCACTGCTAAACTTCTCGGATAGGGCAACCAGAGACCCGATTAGGTCATCTTATATTATGGTTAGTATGAGAATTCAGCGAAATTCTATCACATTTGTTCAATTTACGTCGCTCCTGTTTCAGGTAGCGAATTAGGCTAAGCGGCGCTTTAAAGCGAATGAAGTGGGGAGTAAAATGCACTGTTAATCTTCTAGGATAGGGCAATCAGAGACCCGATTCGATCATTTTATATTGTAGTTAATTTAAGAATTCGTCGTAATTCTATCGCATTTGTTCATTTCACGTAGCTCCTATTTCGGATAGCGTATTGGGATTGGCGACACCTTGAAGCGCATGAAATGACGAGTACAATGCACTATTCAACTTCTACGATAGGGCAATCAGAGACCCGATTAGATCAATTTAAATTATGGTTAAAATAAGAATTCTGCGTAATTCTATCACATTTGTTCAATTTACGTCGCTCCTATTTCAGATAGCGTATTGGGCTAAGTGGCACCTTAAAGCGCATGAAATGACGAGTAAAATGCACTATTAAACTTCTATGATAGGGCAATCAGAGACCCGATTAGATCATATTGTATTATGGTTAATATAAGCATTCAGCGAAATTCTATCACACTTGTTCAATTTACGACGCTCCTATGTCAGATAGCGTATTGGGCTAAACGGCACCTTAAAGCGCATGAAATGGCGAGTAAAATGCACTATTAAACTTCTGTGATAGGGCAATCAGAGACCCGAATAGATCATATTATATTATGGTTAATATAAGCATTCAGCGAAATTCTATCACACTTGTTCAATTTACGACGCTCCTATTTCAGATAGCGTATTTGGCTAAACGGCACCTTAAAGCGCATGAAATGGCGAGTAAAATGCACTATTAAACTTCTGTGATAGGGCAATCAGAGACCCGAATAGATCATATTATATTATGGTTAATATAAGAATTCTGCGTAATTCTATCACGTTTGTTCAATTTACGACGCTCCTATTTCAGATAGTATATTGGGCGAGGCGGCATCTTAAAGCGCGTGGAATGACGAGTAAAATGCACTACTAACCTTCTATGATAGGGCAATCAGAGACCCGATCAGATCATTTTATATTATGGTTAATATAAGAATTCTGCGTTATTCTATCACATTTGTTCAATTTACGTCGCCCCTATTTCAGATAGCGTATTGGGCTAGGTGGCATCTTAGAGCGCATGAAATGTCGAGTAAAATGCACTATTAAACTTCTATGATAGGGCAATCGAAGACCCGAATATATGGTATTATATTATGGTTAATATAAGAATTCTGCGTAATTCTATCACATTTGTTCAATTTACGTAGCTCCAATTTCAGATAGCCTACTCGACTAGGCGGCATCTTAAAGCGCATGAAATGACGAGTAAAATGCACTACTAACCTTCAATGATAGGGCAACCAGAGACCCGATTAGATCATTTTATATTACTGTTAATATAAGAATTCAACGTAATTTTATCACATTTGTTCAATTTACGTCGCTCCTATTTCAGATAGTGTATTGGGCTAAGCGGCACATTAAAGCGCATGAAATGACGAATAAAATGCACTGTTAAGCTTCTATGATAGGGCAATCAGAGACCCGATTAGATCGTATTATATTGTGGTTAATATAAGGATTCTGCGTAACTCTATCACATTTGTTCAATTTACGTCGACACTATTTCAGATAGCGTATTGGGCTAGGTGGCATCTTAAAGCGCATGAAATGTCGAGTGAAATACACGATTAAACTTCTAGGGTAGGGCAAACAGAGACCCGATTAGATCATTTTAAATTGTGGTTAATATAAGAATTCAGTGTAATCCTATCACATTTGTTCAATTTACGTCGCTCCTATTTCAGATAGCGTATTGGGAGAGGCGGCATTTTAAAGGGCGTGGAATGAGGAGTAAAATGCACTACTAACCTTCAATGATAGGGCAACCAGGGACCCGATTAGATCATTTTATATTACTGTTAATATAAGAATTCAACGTAATTTTATCACATTTGTTCAATTTACGTCGCTCCTATTTCAGATAGAGTATTGGGCTAAGCGGCACATTAAAGCGCATGAAATGACGAGTAAAATGCACTGTTAAGCTTCTATGATAGGGCAATCAGAGACCCGGTTAGATCATTCTGTATTATGGTTAATATAAGAATTCTGCGTAATTCTCTCACATTTGTTCAATTTACGTCGCTCCTATTTCAGATAGCGTATTGGCCTAAGAGGCACCTTAAAGCGCATGAAATGAGGAGTAAAATGCACTACTAACCTTCAATGATAGGGCAACCAGAGACCCGATTAGATCATTTTATATTACTGTTAATATAAGAATTCAACGTAATTTTATCACATTTGTTCAATTTACGTCGCTCCTATTTCAGATAGTGTATTGGGCTAAGCGGCACATTAAAGCGCATGAAATGACGAGTAAAATGCACTGTTAAGCTTCTATGATAGGGCAATCAGAGACCCGGTTAGATCATTCTGTATTATGGTTAATATAAGAATTCTGCGTAATTCTCTCACATTTGTTCAATTTACGTCGCTCCTATTTCAGATAGCGTATTGGCCTAAGAGGCACCTTAAAGCGCATGAAATGACGAGTAAAATGCACTATTAAGCTTCTATGGTAGGGTAATCAGAGACCCGATTAGATCATTTTATATTATGGTTAATTTAAGATTTCAGCGAAACTGTATCACACTTGTTCAATTTATATCGCTCCTATTTCAGATAGCGTATTGGGCTAGGCGGCACCTTAAAGCGCATGAAATGACGAGTAGAATGCACTATTAAGCTTCTATGATAGGGCAATCAGAGACCCGAATAGATCGTATTATATTATGGTTAATATAAGAATTCTGCGTAATTCTATCACATTTGTTCAATTTATGTCGCTCCTATTTCAGATAGCGTATTGGGCTAGGTGGCATCTTAAAGCGCATGAAATGTCGAGTAAAATGCACTATTAAACTTCTATGATAGGGCAATCAGAGACCCGAATAGATCGTATTATATTATGGCTAATATAAGAATTCTGTGTAATTCTATCACGTTTGTTCAATGTACGTAGCTCCAATTTCAGATGGCGTATTGGGCTAGGCGGCATCTTAATGAGCATGAAATGTCGAGTAAAATGTACTACTAAACTTCTCGGATAGGGCTAACAGAGACCCGATTATGTCATCTTATATTATGGTTAATATAAGAATTCAGCGAAATTTTATCACATTTATTCAATTTACGTCGCCCCTATTTCAGATAGCATATTGGGCTAGGTGGCATCTTAAAGCGCATGAAATGGCGAGTAAAATGCACTATTAAACTTCTATTTTAGGGCAATCAGAGACCCGAATAGATCGTATTATATTATGGTTAATATAAGAATACTGCGTAATTCTATCACGTTTGTTCAATTTACGTAGTTCCAATTTCAGATAGCGCATTGGACCAGGCGGCATCTTAAAGCGCATGAAATGTCGCGTAAAATGCCCTAATAAACTTCTCGGATAGGGCAATTATAGACCCGATTAGGTCATCTTAAACGATGGTTAATATAAGTATTCAGCTGACTTTTATCACATTTGCTCACTTTACGTCGCACCTACTTCAAATAGCGTATTGGGCTAGGTGGCATCTTAAAGCGCATGGAATGTCGAGTAAAATGCACTATTAAACTTCTAGGGTGCGGTAGACAGAGTCCCGATTGGATCATTTTATGTTATGGTTAATTTAAGAATTCAGCGCAATTCTATCACATTTATACAATTTACGTCGCTCCAACTTCAGATAGCGTATTGGGCGAGGCGGCATATTAAAGCGCATGAAATGTCGAGTAAAATGCACTACCAAACTTCTCGGGTGGGGCAATCCGAGACCCGATTAGGTCAGTTTAAATTATGGTTAATATAAGAATTCTTCGTAATTCTATCACATTTGTTCAATTGACGTTGCTCCTATTTCAGATAGCGTATTGGGCTAGGCCGCATCTTAAAGCGCATGAAATGTCGAGTAAAATGCACTGCTAAACTTCTCGGATAGGGCAACCAGAGACCCGATTAGATCATTTTATATTGTAGTTAATTTAAGAATTCGTCGTAATTCTATCGCATTTGTTCATTTCACGTAGCTCCTATTTCGGATAGCGTATTGGGATTGGCGACACCTTGAAGCGCATGAAATCACGAGTAAAATGCACTACTAAACTTCTAGGATAGGGCAATCAGAGACCCGATTAGATCATCTTATATTATTGCTAATTTAAGAATTCAATGAAATTCTATCACATTTGTTCAAATTACGTCGCCCCTATTTCTGATAGCGTATTGGGCTAGGTTGCATCATAAAGCGTATGAAATGTCGAGTAAAATGCACTATTAAAATTCTACGGTAGGGCAAACAGAGAGCCGATTAGATCATTTTATATTATGTTTAATTTAAGAATTCAGCGAAACTCTATCACACTTGTTCAATTTACGTAGCTCCAATTACAGACAGCGTATTGGGCTAGGCGGCACCTTAAAGCGCATGAAATGACGAGTACAATGCACTATTCAACTTCTACGATAGGGCAATCAGAGACCCGATTAGATCAATTTAAATTATGGTTAAAATAAGAATTCTGCGTAATTCTATCACATTTGTTCAATTTACGTCGCTCCTATTTCAGATAGCGTATTGGGCTAAGTGGCACCTTAAAGCGCATGAAATGACGAGTAAAATGCACTATTAAACTTCTATGATAGGGCAATCAGAGACCCGATTAGATCATATTGTATTATGGTTAATATAAGCATTCAGCGAAACTCTATCACACTTGTTCAATTTACGACGCTCCTATTTCAGATAGCGTATTGTGCTAAACGGCACCTTAAAGCGCATGAAATGGCGAGTAAAATGCACTATTAAACTTCTGTGATAGGGCAATCAGAGACCCGAATAGATCATATTATATTATGGTTAATATAAGAATTCTGCGTAATTCTATCACGTTTGTTCAATTTACGACGCTCCTATTTCAGATAGTATATTGGGCGAGGCGGCATCTTAAAGCGCGTGGAATGACGAGTAAAATGCACTACTAACCTTCTATGATAGTGCAATCAGAGACCCGATCAGATCATTTTATATTATGGTTAATATAAGAATTCTGCGTTATTCTATCACATTTGTTCAATTTACGTCGCCCCTATTTCAGATAGCGTATTGGGCTAGGTGGCATCTTAGAGCGCATGAAATGTCGAGTAAAATGCACTATTAAACTTCTATGATAGGGCAATCGGAGACCCGAATATATGGTATTATATTATGGTTAATATAAGAATTCTGCGTAATTCTATCACATTTGTTCAATTTACGTAGCTCCAATTCAGATAGCCTACTCGACTAGGCGGCATCTTAAAGCGCATGAAATGACGAGTAAAATGCACTATTAAACTTCTATGATAGGGCAACCAGAGACCCGAATAGATCGTATTATATTGTGGTTAATATAAGGATTCTGCGTAATTCTATCACATTTGTTCAATTTACGTCGCCAGTATTTCAGATAGCGTATTGGGCTAGGCGGCAACTTAAAGCGCATGAAATGTCGAGTGAAATAAACGATTAAACTTCTAGGGTAGGGCAAACAGAGACCCGATTAGATCATTTTAAATTGTGGTTAATATAAGAATTCAGTGTAATCCTATCACATTTGTTCAATTTACGTCGCTCCTACTTCAGATAGCGTATTGGGAGAGGCTGCATCTTAAAGCGCGTGGAATGAGGAGTAAAATGCACTACTAACCTTCAATGATAGGGCAACCAGAGACCCGATTAGATCATTTTATATTACTGTTAATATAAGAATTCAACGTAATTCTATCACGCTTGTCCAATTTACGTAGCTCCAATTTCAGATTGCGTATTGGGCTGGGCGGTACCATAAGGCGCATGAAATGACGAGAAAAATGCCCTATTAAACTTCTATGATAGGGCAATCAGAGACCCGATTAGATCATTTTAAATTATGGTTAATATAAGAATGCTGCGTAATTCTATCACATTCGTGCAAGTTACGACGCTCCTATTTCAGATAGCGTATTGGGCGAAGCGGCAACTTAAAGGGCATGAAATGTCGAGTAAACTCCACTACTAAACCTCTTGGGTAGGGCAAACAGAGACCCGAATAGGTTATCTTATATTATGGTTAATTTAAGACTTCAGCGAAACTCTATCACATTTGTTGAATTTACGTCGCTCCTATTTCAGATAGCGTATTGGGCTAGGCGGCATCTTAAAGCGCGTGGAATGACGAGTAAAATGCACTACTAACCTTTTGTGATAGGGCAATGGAGACCCGATTACATAATTTTATATTATGGTTAATATAAGATTCAGCGAAATTCTATCACATTTGTTCAATTTACGGCGCTCCTATTTCAGATAGCGTATTGGGCTGGGCGGCATCTTAAAGCGCGTGGAATGACGAGTAAAATGCACTGCTAAACTTCTGGGATAGGGCAATCAGAGACCCGATTAGGTGATCTTATATTATGATTAATATATGAATTCAGCGAAATTCTATCACATTTGTTCAATTTATGTCGCTCCTATTTCATATAGCGTATTGGGCTAAGCGGCGCCTTAAAGCGCATGAGATATGGAGTAAAATGCACTATTAAACTTCTATGATAGGGCAATCAGAGATCCGATTAGGTCATTTTAAATTATGGTTAATATAAGAATTCCGCGAAATTCTATCACATTTGTTCAATTTACGTCGTTCCTATTTCAGGTAGCGTATTGGGCTAAACGGCACCTTACAGCGCATGAAATGACGAGTAAAATGCACTACTAAGCTTCTATGATAGGGCAATCAGAGACCCGATCAGATCATTTTATATTATGGTTAATATAAGAATTCAACGAAATTCTATCACATTTGTTCAATTTACGTATCTCCAATTTCAGATAGCGGATTGGGCTAGGCGGCACCTTAAAGCGCATGAAATGACGAGTAAAATGCAGTATTAAACTTCTATGAAAAGGCACTCAGAGACCCGAATAGATCATATTATATTATGGTTAATATAAGAATTCTGCGTAATTCTATCACATTTGTTCAATTTACGTCACTCCTATTTCAGATAGCGCATTCGGCGATGCGGCATCTTAAAGCGCATGAAATGTCGAGTAAGATGCACTACTAAACTTCTATGATAGGGCAATCAGAGACCCGATTAGATCATTTTATATTATGGTTAATATAAGAATTCAGCGAAATTCTATCACATTTGTTCAATTTACGTCGTTCCTATTTCAGATAGCATAATGGGCTAAGCGGCACCTTAAAGCACATGAAATGACGAGTAAAATGCACTATTAAACTTCTATGATAGGGCAATGAGAGACCCGAAGAGATCATATTATATTAATGTTAACATAAGAATTCTGCGTAATTCTAACACATTTGTTCCATTTACGTCGCTCCTATTTCAGATAGCGTATTGGGATAGGCGGCATCTTAAGGCGCATGGAATGACGAGTAAAATGCACTATTAAACTTCTATGATAGGGCAATCAGAGACCCTGTTAGATCATTTTATATTATAGTTAATATAAGAATTCAGCGTAATTTTATCACATTTGTTCAATTTACGTGGCTCCTATTTCAGATAGCGTATTGGGCTAAGGGGCACCTTAAATCGCAAGAAATGACGAATAAAATGCAATATTAAACTTCTAGGGTAGGGTAAACAGACGGCCGATTACACCATTTCATATTATGGTTAATTTAAGAATTCAGCGTAATTCTATCAGATTTGTTCAACTTACGACGCTCCTATTTCAGATAGCGTATTGGGCGAGGCGGCATCTAAAAGCACATGAAATGTCGAGTAAAATGCACTACTAAACTTCTCGGATAGGGCAATCACAGACCCGATTAGGTCATCTTATATTATCATTAATATAAGAACTCAGCGTAATTCTATCACATTTGTTCGATTTACGTCGCTCCTAGTACAGATAGCGTATTGGGATAGGCGGCATCATAAAGCGCATGGAATGTCGAGTAAAATGCACTATGAAACTTCTATAATAGGGCAATCAGAGACCCGATTAGATCATTATATATTATGGTTAATATAAGAATTCTGCGTAATTCTATTACATTTGTTCCATTTACGTCGCTCCTATTTCAGATAGCGTATTGGGATAGGCGGCATCTTAAGGCGCATGGAATGACGAGTAAAATGCACTATTAAACTTCTATGATAGGGCAATCAGAGACCCTGTTAGATCATTTTATATTATAGTTAATATAAGAATTCAGCGTAATTTTATCGCATTTGTTCAATTTACGTGGCCCCTATTTCCGATAGCGTACTGGGCTAGGTAGCATCTTAAAGCGCATGAAATGTCGAGTAAAATGGACTATTAAACTTCTAGGGTAAGGCAAACAGAGACCCGATTAGATCATTTTATATTACTGTTAATATAAGAATTCAACGTAATTCTATCACGCTTGTCCAATTTACGTAGCTCCAATTTCAGATTGCGTATTGGGCTGGGCGGTACCATAAGGCGCATGAAATGACGAGAAAAATGCCCTATTAAACTTCTATGATAGGGCAATCAGAGACCCGATTAGATCATTTTAAATTATGGTTAATATAAGAATGCTGCGTAATTCTATCACATTCGTGCAAGTTACGACGCTCCTATTTCAGATAGCGTATTGGGCGAAGCGGCAACTTAAAGGGCATGAAATGTCGAGTAAACTCCACTACTAAACATCTTGGGTAGGGCAAACAGAGACCCGAATAGGTTATCTTATATTATGGTTAATTTAAGACTTCAGCGAAACTCTATCACATTTGTTCAATTTACGTCGCTCCTATTTCAGATAGCGTATCGGGCTAGGCGGCATCTTAAAGCGCGTGGAATGACGAGTAAAATGCACTACTAACCTTTTGTGATAGGGCAATGGAGACCCGATTACATAATTTTATATTATGGTTAATATAAGATTCAGCGAAATTCTATCACATTTGTTCAATTTACGGCGCTCCTATTTCAGATAGCGTATTGGGCTGGGCGGCATCTTAAAGCGCGTGGAATGACGAGTAAAATGCACTGCTAAACTTCTGGGATAGGGCAATCAGAGACCCGATTAGGTGATCTTATATTATGATTAATATATGAATTCAGCGAAATTCTATCACATTTGTTCAATTTATGTCGCTCCTATTTCATATAGCGTATTGGGCCAAGCGGCGCCTTAAAGCGCATGAGATATGGAGTAAAATGCACTATTAAACTTCTATGATAGGGCAATCAGAGATCCGATTAGGTCATTTTAAATTATGGTTAATATAAGAATTCCGCGAAATTCTATCACATTTGTTCAATTTACGTCGTTCCTATTTCAGGTAGCGTATTGGGCTAAGCGGCACCTTAAGGCGCATGAAATGACGAGTGAAGGGCACAGCTAAACTTCTAGGATAGGGCGATCAGAGACCCGATTAGAACATTTTATATTATGGTTAATATAAGAATTCTGCGTAATTCTATCACATCTGTTCAATTTACGTCGCTCCTATTTCAGATAGCGGATTGGGCTAGGCGGTACCTTAAAGCGCATGAAATGACGAGTAAAATGCACTATTAAACTTCTATGATAGGGCAATCAGAGACCCGATTAGATCATTTTATATTATTGTTAATATAAGAATTCAACGTAATTTTATCACATTTGTTCAATTTACGTCGCTGCTATTTCAGATAGCGTATTGGGCTAGGTTGCATCATAAATCGCATGAAATGACGAGTAAAATGCACTATTGGGCTAGGCGGCATCTTAAAGCGCGTGGAATGACGAGTAAAATGCACTACTAACTATCTATGGTAGGGCAATGAGAGACCCGATTAGATCATTTTATATTATTGTTAATATAAGAATTCAGCGTAATTCTATCACATTTGTTCAATTTACGTCGCTCCTATTTCAGATGGCGTATTTGGGATAGGCGGCACCTTAAAACGCATGAAATGACGAATAAAATGCACTATTAAACTTCTATGATAGGGCAATCAGAGACCCGATTAGATCATTTTATATTATTGTTAATATAAGAATTCAGCGTAATTTTATCACATTTGTTCAACTTACGTCGCTCCTATTTCAGATAGCGTATTTGGGATAAGCGGCACCTTAAAACGCATGAAATGACGAGTAAAATGCACTATTAAACTTCTATGATAGGGCACTCAGAGACCCGAATAGATCATATTATATTATGGTTAATATAAGAATTCTGCGTAATTCTATCACATTTGTTCAATTTACGTCGCTCCTGCTTCAGATAGCGTATTCGTCTAAGCGGCATCTTAAAGCGCATGAAATGTTGAGTAAAGTGCACTACTAAACTTCTAGAATGGGGCAATCAGAGACCCGATTAGATCGTCGTATATTATGGTTAATTTAAGAATTCGTCGTAACTCTATCACATTTGTTTAATTTACGTAGCTCTAATTTCAGATCGCGTATTGGGATAGGCTGCACCTTAAAGCGCATGAAATGACGAGTAAAATGCACTACTAAACTTCTCGGATAGGGCAATCAGAGTTCCGATTAGGTCATTTTAAATTATGGTTAATATATGAATTCTGCGTAATTCTATAACACTTGTTCAATTTACGTCACTCCTATTTCAGATAGCGCATTGGGCGATGCGGCGTCTTAAAGCGCATGAAATGTCGAGTAAGATGCACTACTAAACTTCTCGGATAGGGCAATCAGAGACACGATTAGGTCAACTTATATTATGATTAATATAAGAATTCAGCGTAATTCTATCACATTTGTTCAAATTACGTCGCTCCTATTCCAGATAATATATTGGGCTTGGCGGCAACTTAAAGCGCGTGGAATGACGAGTAAAATGAACTCCTAACCTTCTATGATAGGGCAATCAGAGACCCGATTAGATCATTTTATGTTATGGTTAATATAAGAATTCAGCGAAATTCTATCGTATTTGTTCAATGTACGTCGCTCCTATTTCAGGTAGTGTATTGGGCTAAGCGGCACCTTAAAGCGCATGAAATGACGAGTAAAATGCACTACTGAGCTACTTTGATAGGGCAATCAGTGACCCGATTAGATCATTTTATGTTATGGTTAATATAAGAATTCTGCGTAACTCTATCACATTTATTCAATTTACGCAGCTCCAATTTCAGATAGCGTATTGGGCTAGGCTGCACCTTAAAGCGCATGAAATGACGAGTAAAATGCAATATCAAACTTCTATGATGGGGCAATCAGAGACCCTATTAGATCATTTTAAATTATGGTTAATATAAGAGTTCTATGTAATTCTATCACATTTGTTCAATTTACGTCGCTCCTATTTCCGGTAGCGTATTGTGCGAGGCGGCACCTTAAAGCGCATGAAATGTCGAGTAAAATGCACTACTAAACTTCTCGGGTAGGGCAATCGGAGATCCGATTAGGTCATTTTAAATTATGGTTAATATAAGAATTCTGCGTAATTCTATCACATTTGTTCAATTTACGTCGCTCCTTTTTCAGAAAGCATATTGGGTTAAGCGGCACCTTAAAGCGCATGAAATGGCGAGTACAATGAACTATTAAACTTCTATCATAGGGCAATCAGAGACCCGATTAGATCATTTCATATTATTGTTAATATAAGAATTCAGCTTAATTTTATCACATTTTATCAATTTACGTCGCCCCTATTTCAGATAGCGTATTAGGCTAGATGGCTTCTTAAAGCGCATGATATGTCGAGTAAAATGCACTATCAAACTTCTAGGGTAGGGCAATCAGAGACCCGATTAGATCATTTTATATTATGGTTAATATAAGGATTCCGCGAAATTCTATCACATTTGTTCAATTTACGTCGCTCCTATTTCAGATAGCGTATTTGGGATAGGCGGCACCTTAAAACGCATGAAATGACGAGTAAAATGCACTGTTAAACTTGTAGGGTATGGCTAACAGAGACCCGATTAGGTCATCTTATATTATGGATAATATAAGAATTCACCGAAATTCTATCACATTTGTTCAATTTACGTCGCTCCTATTTCAGATAGCGTATTGGGCTAAGCGGCACCTTAAAGCGCATGAAATGCCGAGTAAAATGCACTACTAAACTTCTAGGATAGGGCATTCAGAGACCTGATTGGATCATCTTATATTATGATTAATATAAGAACTCAGTGTAATTCTATCACATTTGTTCAATTTACGACGCTCCTATTTCAGATACCGTATTGGGCTAAACGGCACCTTACAGCGCATGAAATGACGAGTAAAATGCACTACTAAGCTTCTATGATAGGGCAATCAGAGACCCGATCAGATCATTTTATATTATGGTTAATATAAGAATTCAACGAAATTCTATCACATTTGTTCAATTTACGTATCTCCAATTTCAGATAGCGGATTGGGCTAGGCGGCACCTTAAAGCGCATGAAATGACGAGTAAAATGCAGTATTAAACTTCTATGAAAAGGCACTCAGAGACCCGAATAGATCATATTATATTATGGTTAATATAAGAATTCTGCGTAATTCTATCACATTTGTTCAATTTACGTCACTCCTATTTCAGATAGCGCATTCGGCGATGCGGCATCTTAAAGCGCATGAAATGTCGAGTAAGATGCACTACTAAACTTCTATGATAGGGCAATCAGAGACCCGATAAGATCATTTTATATTATGGTTAATATAAGAATTCAGCGAAATTCTATCACATTTGTTCAATTTACGTCGTTCCTATTTCAGATAGCGTAATGGGCTAAGCGGCACCTTAAAGCACATGAAATGACGAGTAAAATGCACTATTAAACTTCTATGATAGGGCAATGAGAGACCCGAAGAGATCATATTATATTAATGTTAACATAAGAATTCTGCGTAATTCTAACACATTTGTTCCATTTACGTCGCTCCTATTTCAGATAGCGTATTGGGATAGGCGGCCATATCTTAAGGCGCATGGAATGACGAGTAAAATGCACTATTAACTTCTATGATAGGGCAATCAGAGACCCTGTTAGATCATTTTATATTATAGTTAATATAAGAATTCAGCGTAATTTTATCACATTTGTTCAATTTACGTGGCTCCTATTTCAGATAGCGTATTGGGCTAAGGGGCACCTTAAATCGCAAGAAATGACGAATAAAATGCAATATTAAACTTCTAGGGTAGGGTAAACAGACGGCCGATTACACCATTTCATATTATGGTTAATTTAAGAATTCAGCGTAATTCTATCAGATTTGTTCAACTTACGACGCTCCTATTTCAGATAGCGTATTGGGCGAGGCGGCATCTAAAAGCACATGAAATGTCGAGTAAAATGCACTACTAAACTTCTCGGATAGGGCAATCACAGACCCGATTAGGTCATCTTATATTATCATTAATATAAGAACTCAGCGTAATTCTATCACATTTGTTCGATTTACGTCGCTCCTAGTACAGATAGCGTATTGGGATAGGCGGCATCATAAAGCGCATGGAATGTCGAGTAAAATGCACTATGAAACTTCTATAATAGGGCAATCAGAGACCCGATTAGATCATTATATATTATGGTTAATATAAGAATTCTGCGTAATTCTATTACATTTGTTCCATTTACGTCGCTCCTATTTCAGATAGCGTATTGGGATAGGCGGCATCTTAAGGCGCATGGAATGACGAGTAAAATGCACTATTAAACTTCTGTGATAGGGCAATCAGAGACCCTGTTAGATCATTTTATATTATAGTTAATATAAGAATTCAGCGTAATTTTATCGCATTTGTTCAATTTACGTGGCCCCTATTTCTGATAGCGTACTGGGCTAGGTAGCATCTTAAAGCGCATGAAATGTCGAGTAAAATGCACTATTAAACTTCTAGGGTAAGGCAAACAGAGACCCGATTAGACCATTTTATATTATGGTTAATATAAGAATTCTGCGTAATTCTATCACATTTGTTCAATTTACGACGCTCCTATTTCAGATAGTACATTGCGCTAGGCGGCATCTGAAAGCGCGTGGAATGACGAGTAAAATGCACTATTAACCTTCTATGATAGGACAATCAGAGAACCGAATAGATCATATTATATTATGGTTAATATAAGAATTCTGCGTAATTATATCACGTTTGTTCAATTTACGTCGCTCCTACTTCGGGTAGCGTATTGGGCTAAGCGGCATCTTAAAGCGCACGAAATGTCGAGTAAAATGCACTACTAACCCTCTATGTCAGGGCAATCAGAGACCCGATTAGATGATTGTATATCATGGTTAATATAAGAATTCAGCGTAATTTTATCACATTTGTTCAATTTATGTCGCTCCTATTTCATATAGCGTATTGGGCTAGGCGGCACCTTAAAGCGCATGAAATGACGAGTAAAATGCACTATTAAACTTCTATGATAGGGCAATCAGAGACCCGATTAGATCATTTTATATTATTGTTAATATAAGAATTCAACGTAATTTTATCACATTTGTTCAATTTACGTCGCTGCTATTTCAGATAGCGTATTGGGCTAGGTTGCATCATAAATCGCATGAAATGTCGAGTAAAATGCACTATTGGGCTAGGCGGCATCTTAAAGCGCGTGGAATGACGAGTAAAATGCACTACTAACCATCTATGGTAGGGCAATGAGAGACCCGATTAGATCATTTTATATTATTGTTAATATAAGAATTCAGCGTAATTTTATCATATTTGTTCAACTTACGTCGCTCCTATTTCAGATAGCGTATTTGGGATAGGCGGCACCTTAAAACGCATGAAATGACGAGTAAAATGCACTATTAAACTTCTATGATAGGGCAATCAGAGACACGATTAGATCATTTTATATAATGGTTAATATAAAATTCTGCGTAATTCTATCACATTTGTTCAATTTACGTCGCTCCTGCTTCAGATAGCGTATTCGTCTAAGCGGCATCTTAAAGCGCATGAAATGTTGAGTGAAGTGCACTACTAAACTTCTAGAATGGGGCAATCAGAGACCCGATTAGATCGTCGTATATTATGGTTAATTTAAGAACTCGTCGTAACTCTATCACATTTGTTTAATTTACGTAGCTCTAATTTCAGATCGCGTATTGGGATAGGCTGCACCTTAAAGCGCATGAAATGACGAGTAAAATGCACTACTAAACTTCTCGGATAGGGCTATGAGAGATCCGATTAGGTCATTTTAAATTATGGTTAATATATGAATTCTGCGTAATTCTATCACATTTGTTCAATTTACGTCGCTCCTATTTCTGATAGCGCATTGGGCGATGCGGCATCTTAAAGCGCATGAAATGTCGAGTAAGATGCACCACTAAACTTCTCGGATAGGGCAATCAGAGATACGATTAGGTCATCTTATATTATGATTAATATAAGAATTCAGCGTAATTCTATCACATTTGTTCAAATTACGACGCTCCTATTCCAGATAATGTATTGGGCTTGGCGGCAACTTAAAGCGCGTGGAATGACGAGTAAAATGCACTCCTAACCTTCTATGATAGAGCAATCAGAGACCCGATTAGATCATTTTATATTATGGTTAATATAAGAATTCAGCGAAATTCTATCATATTTGTTCAATGTACGTCGCTCCTATTTCAGATAGTGTAATGGGCTAAGCGGCACCTTAAAGCGCATGAAATGACGAGTAAAATGCACTACTGATCTACTTTGATAGGGCAATCAGTGACCCGATTAGATCATTTTATGTTATAGTTAATATAAGAATTCTGCGTAACTCTATCACATTTATTCAATTTACGCAGCTCCAATTTCAGATAGCGTATTGGGCTAGGCTGCACCTTAAAGCGCATGAAATGGCGAGTAAATACACTATTAAACTTCTATGATAGGGCAATCAGAGACCCGATTAGATCATTTTAAATTATGGTTAATATAAGAATTCTACGTAATTCTATCACATTTGTTCAATTTACGTCGCTTCCTATTTCCGATAGCGTATTGGGCGAGGCGGCACCTTAAAGCGCATTGATATGTCGAGTAAAATGCACTACTAAACTTCTCGGGTAGGGCAATCAGAGATCCGGTTAGGTCATTTTAAATTATGGTTAATATAAGAATTCTGCGTAATTCTATAACATTTGTTCAATTTACGTCGCTCCTTTTTCAGAAAGCGTATTGGGTTAAGCGGCACATTAAAGCGCATGAAATGACGAGTAAAATGCACTATTAAACTTCTATGATAGGGCAATCAGAGACCCGATTAGATCATTTTATATTATTGTTAATATAAGAATGCAGCGTAATTTTACCACATTTGATCAATTTACGTCGCCCCTATTTCAGATAGCGTATTAGGCTAGATGGATTCTTAAAGCGCATGATATGCCGAGTAAAATGCACTATTAAACTTCTAGGGTAGGGCAAACAGAGACCCGTTTAGGTCATCTTATATTATGATTAATATAAGGATGCACCGTAATTCTATCACATTTGTTCAATTTACGCAGCTCCAATTTCAGATAGCGTATTTGGCCAGCAGGCACCTTAAAGCACATGAAATGACGAGTACAATGCACTATTCAACTTCTATGTTAGGGCAATCATAGACCCGATTAGATCATTTTATATTATGGTTAATATAAGAATTCTGCGTAACTCTGTCACATTTGTTCAATTTACGTACCTCCAATTTCAGATTGCGTATTGGGCTAAACGGCTTAAAGCGCATGAAATGGCGACTAAAATGCAGTATTAAACTTCTATGATAGGACAATCGGAGACCCGATTAGATCATTGTATATTATGGTTCATATAAGAATTATGCGTAGTTCTATCACATTTGTTCAATTTACGTATCTCCAATATGAGATAGCGGATTGGGCTAGACGGCACATTAAAGCCCATGAAATGGCGAGTAAAATGCACAACTAAACTTCTCTGGTAGGGCAATCAGAGACCCGATTAGATCATTTTATATTATGGTTAATATAAGAATTCTGCGTAATTGTATCACATTTGTTCAATTAACGTCGTTCCTATTTCAGATAGCGTATTGGGCGAGGCGGCACATTAAAGCGCATGAAATGTCAAGTAAAATGCACTGCTAAACTTCTAGGATAGGGCAATCAGAGACCCGATTAGGTCATCTTATATTATGATTAATATATGAATTCAGCGAAATTCTATCACATTTGTTCAATTTATGTCGCTCCTATTTCAGGTAGCGTATTGGGCTAAGCGGCACCTTAAGGCGCATGAAATTACGAGTGAAGGGCACTATTAAACTTCTAGTTTAGGGCAAACAGAGACACGATTAGACCATTTTATGTTATGGTTAATATAAGAATTCCGCGTAATTCTATCACATTTGTTCAATTTACGTCGCTCCTACTTCCGATAGCGTATTCGGCTAAGCGGCATCTTAAAGCGCATGAAATGAAAAGTAAAATGCATTACTGAGCTTCTAGGATAGGGCAATCAGAGACCCGATTAGGTCATCTTATATTATGATTAATATAAGAATGCAGCGTAATTCTATCACATTTGTTCAATTTACGTCGCTCCTATTTCAGATAGCGTGTTTTGCTAGGTGGCATCTTAAAGCGCGTGGAATGCCGAGTAAAATTCACTACTCACCTTCTAGGATAGGGCAATCAGAGACCCGTTTTGATCATTTTATATTATTGTTAATATAAGAATTCAGTGTAATTCTATCAGATTTGTTCAATTTACGGCGCTCCTATATCAGATAGCGTATTGGGCTACGCGGCATCTTAAAGCGCATGACATGACGAGTAAAATGCAGTATTAAAGTTCTATGATAGGGCAATCTGAGACCCGATTAGATCATTTTATATTATTGTTAATATAAGAATTCAACGTAATTTTATCACATTTGTTCAATTTACGTCGGCCCTATTTCAAATAGCGTATTGGGCCACGTGGCAACTTAAAACGCATGAAATGACGAGTAAAATGCACTATTAAACTTCTAGGATAGGGCAATCAGAAACCCGATTAGATCATTTTAAATTGTGGTTAAGATAAGAATTCTGCGTAATTCTATCACATTTGTTCAATTTACGTAGCTCCTATTTCAGATAGCGGACTGGGCTAGACGGCACCTTAAAGCGCATGAAATGACGAGTAACATGCACTGCTAAACTTCTATGATAGGGCAATCAGAGTCCCGAATAGATCGTATAATATTATGGTTAATATAAGAATTCTGCGTAATTCTATCACGTTTGATCAATTTACGTAGCTCCAATTTCAGATAGCGTATTGGGCTAGGCGGCATCTTAAAGCGCATGAAATGTCGAGTAAAATGCACTACCAAACTTCTCGGATAGGGCTAACAGAGACCCGATTAGGCCATCTTATATTATGGTTAATATAAGAATTCTGCGAAATTTTATCACATTTGTTCAATTTACGTTGCCCCTATTTCAGATAGCGTATTGGGATAGCAGGCATCTTAAAGCGCATGAAATGTCGAGTAAAATGCACTACTAAACTTCTAGGATAGGGCAAGCAGAGACCCGATTAGGTCATTTTATATTATTCTTAATATAAGAATTCTGCGTAATTCTATCACATTTGTTCAATTTACGAGGCTTCTATTTCAGATACCGTATTGGGCGAGGCGGCATCTTAAAGCGCATGAAATGTCGAGTAAAATGCACTACTAAACTTATCGGATAGGGCAATCAGAGACCCGATTAGATCATTTTATATTTTGGTTAATATAAGAATTCAGCGAAATTCTATCACATTTGTTCAATTTACGTCGCTCCTGTTTCAGATAGCGGATTGGGCTAAGCGGCACCTTAAAGCGCATGAAATGCCGAGCAAAATGCACTGTTAAACTTCTACGATAGGGCAATCAGAGACCCGATAAGGTCATCTTATGCTTTGATTAATATAAGAATTCCGCGTAATTCTATCACATTTGTTCAATTTATATCGCTCCTATTTCAGATAGCGTATTGGGCTAGGCGGCACCTTAAAGCGCATGCAATGACGAGTAAAATGCACTATGAAACTTCTATGATAGGGCAATCAGAGAACCGAATAGATCGAATTATATTACGGTTAATATAAGAATTCTGCGTAATTCTATCACATTTGTTCAATTTACGTCGCTCCTATTTCAGATAGCGTATTGGGCGAGGCGGCATCTTAAAGCGCATGAAATGTCGAGTAAAATGCACTACTAAACTCCTCGGACACGGCAATCAGAAACCCGATTAGGTCATCTTATATTATGGTTAATATAAGATTGCAGCGTAATTCTATCACACTTGTTCAACTTACGTCGCCCCTATTTCAGATAGCGTATTGGCCTAAGCGGCATCTTAAAGCGCATGAATTGTCGAGTAAAATGCACTACTAACCTTCTAGGATAGGGCAATCAGAGACCCGATTAAGGTCATCTTATATTATGATTAATATAAGGATTCAGCGAAATTCTATCACGTTTGTTCAATTTATGTCGCTCCTATTTCAGATAGCGTATTGGGCTAGGCGGCACCTTAAAGCGCATGAAATGTCGAGTAAAATGCACTACTAAACTTCTATGATAGGGCAATCAAAGACCCGATTAGATCATTCTATATTATGGTTAATATAAGAATTGTGCGTAATTCTATCACATTTGTTCAATTTATGTCGCTCCTATTTCAGATAGCGCATTGCGCTAGGCGGCACCTTAAAGCGCATGAACTGACGAATAAAACGCACTGTTAAGCTTCTATGATAGGGCAAGCAGAGACCCGATTAGATCGTATTATATTATGGTTAATATAAGAATGCAGCGTAATTCTATCACATTTGTTCAATTTACGTCGCTCCTATTTCAGATAGCGTATTGGGCTAAGCGGCACCTTGAAGCGCATTAAATGGCGAGTAAAATGCACTATTAAACTTCTATGATAGGGTAATCAGAGACCAGAATAGATCGTATAATATTATGGTTAAATTTACGAATTCGGCGAAATTCTATCACATTTGTTCAATTTACGTCGCTCCTATTTCAAATAGCGTATTAGGCTAGGCGGCACCCTAAAGCGCATGAAATGTCGCGTAAAATGCACTATTAAACTTCTATGACAGGGCAATCAGAGACCCGAATAGATCGTATTATATTATGGATAATATAAGAATGCAGCGTAATTTTATCACATTTGTTCAATTTACGTCGCTCCTATTTCAGATAGCGTATTGGGCCAAGCGGCACCTTAAAGCGCATGAAATGACGACTAAAATGCACTATTAAACTTCTATGGTAGGGCAATCAGAGACCCGAATAGATCGTATTATATTATGGTTAATATAAGAATTCTGCGTAACTCCATCACATTTGTTCAATTTACGTCGCCCGTTTGCAGATAGCGTATTGGGCTACGTGGCATCTTAAAGCGTATGAAATGACGAGTAAAATGCACTATTAAACTTCTAGGATAGGGCAATCAGAATCCCGGTTAGATCATCTTATATTATTGTTAATTTAAGAATTCATCGTAACTCTATTACATTTGTCCAATTCACGTCGCTCCTACACCAGATATCGTATTGAGATAGGCGGCATCTTAAAGCGCATGAAATGTCGAGTAAAATGCACTACTAAACATCTATGGCAGTGCAATCAGAGACCCGCTTAGATCATCTTATATTATGATTCATATAAAAATTCAGTGTAATTCTATCACATTTGTTCAATTTACGACGCTCCTATTTCAGATAGCGTATTGGACTAAACGGTACCTTAAAGCGTATGAAATGGCGAGTAAAATGCACTATTAAACTTCTGTGATAGGGCAAGGAGACACCCGATTAGATCATCTTATATTATGATTAATATAATAATTCAGTGTAATTCTATTACATTTGTACAATTTACGACGCTCCTATTTCAGACAGCGGATTGGGCTGTGCGGCATCTTAAAACGCATGAAATGTCGAGTAAAATGCACAACTAAACTTCTAGGATAGGGCAATCAGAGTCCCGATTAGGTCTTCTTATATTATGATTAATATAAGAATGCAGCGTAATTCTATCACATTTGTTCAAATTACGTCGCTCCTATTTCAGATAGTATATTGGGCTAGGCGGCACCTTAAAGCGCATGGAATGTCGAGTAAAATGCACTACTAACGATCCATGATAGGGCAATCAGAGACCCAAATAGATCATATTATATTATGGTTAATATAAGAATTCTGCGTAATTCTATCACATTTGTTCAATTTACGTCGCTCCTATTTCAGATAGCGTATAGGGCTAGGCGGCATCTTAAAGCACGTGGAATGTCGAGTAAAATGCACTACTAACCTTCCACGATAGGGCTATCAGAGACCCAAATAGATCATATTATATTATGGTTAATATAAGAATTCAGCGAAATTCTATCACATTTTTTCAATTTACGTCGCTCCTATTTCAAATAACGTATTGTGCTAAGCGGAACCTTAAAGCGCATGAAATGACGAGTAAAATGCACTATTAAACTTCTATGATAGGGCAATCAGAGACCCGAATAGATCGTATTATATTATGGTTAATATAAGAATTCTGCGTACTTCTATCACGCTTGTTCAACTTTCGTAGCTCCAATTTCAGATAGCGTATTGAACTAGGCGGCACCTTAAAGCGCATGAAATGGCGAGTAAAATGCACTGTTAAACTTCTATGATAGGGCAATCAGAGACCCGATTAGATCATCTTATATTATTGTTAATTTAAGTATTCATCGTAACTGTATCACATTTGTCCAATTCACGTCGCTCCTACACCCGATATCGTATTGAGATACGCGGCATTTTAAAGCGCACAATGTGGCGAGTAGAATGCACTATTAAACTTCTAGGATAGGGCAATCAGAGACCCGATTAGATCATCTTATATTATGATTAATATAACAATTCAGTGTAATTCTATCACATTTGTTCAATTCACGACGCTCCTTTTTCGCATAGCGTATTGGACTAAACGCCACCCTAAAACGCATGAAATGGCGAATAAAATGCACTATCAAACTTCTATGATAGGGCAATCAGAGACCCGTTTAGATCATTTTATATTATTGTTAATATAAGAATTCAGCGTGATTTGATCATATTTGTTCAATTTACGTTGCCCCTATTTCAGATAGCGTATTGGGATAGGTGGCATCATAAAGCGCATGAAATGTCGAGTAAAATGCACTTTTAAACTTCTAGGATAGGGCAATCAGAGATCCGAATAGATCGTATTATATTATGGTTTATATAAGAATTCTGCGAAATTTTATCACATTTGTTCAATTTACGTCGCCCCTATTTCAGATAGCGTATTGGGCTAGGCGGTACCTTAAAGCGCGTAGAATGACGAGTAAAATGCACTACTAACCTTCGATGATAGGGCAATCAGAGACCCGATTAGATCATTCTATATTATGGTTAATATAAGAATTCCGCGTAATTCTATCACGTTTGTTCAATTTATGTCGCTCCTATTTCAGATAGCGTATTGGGCTAGGCGGCACCTTAAAGCGCGGGGAATGACGAGTAAAATGCACTACTAACCTTCTATGATAGGGCAATCAGAGACCCGATTAGATCATTTTATATTATGGTTAATATAAGAATTCAGCGAAATTTTATCACATTTGTTCAATTTACGTCGCCCCTATTTCAGATAGCGTATTGGGCTAGGCGGCACCTTAAAGCGCATGCAATGGCGAGTAAAATGCACTATGAAACTTGTATGATAGGGCAATCAGAGAACCGAATAGATCGTATTATATTGTGGTTAATATAAGATTTCTGCGTAATTCTATCACGTTTGCTCGATTTACGTAGCTCCAATTTCAGATAGCGTATTGGGCTAGGCGGCATCTTAAAGCGCATGAAATGTCGAGTAAAATGCACTATTAAACTTCTCGGATAGGACAATCAGAGACCCGATTAGGTCATCTTATACTATGGTTAATATAAGAATTCTGCGTAATTCTATCACATTTGTTCAATTTACGTCGCTCCTATTTCACATAGCGTATTGAACTAGGCGGCACCTTAAAGCGCATGAAATGGCGAGTAAAATGCACTATTAAACTTCTATGATAGGGCAATCGGAGACCCGAATAGAGCGTATTATATTATGGTTAATTTAAGAATTCTGCGTAATTCTATCACGTTTGTTCAATTTACGTAGCTCCAATTTCAGATAGCGCATTGGACTAGGCGGCATCTTAAAGCGCATGAAATGCCGAGTAAAATGCACTACTAAACATATCGGATAGGACAATCAGAGACCCGATTAGGTCATCTTATACTATGGTTAATATAAGAATTCAGCGAAATTTTATCACATTCGTTCAATTTACGTAGCTCCAATTTCAGATAGCGTATTGGACTAGGCGGCATCTTAAAGCGCATGAAATGTCGAGTAAAATGCACCACGAAACTTCTCGGATAGGGTAATCAGAGGCCGGATTAGGTCATCTTATACTATGGTTAATATAAGGATTCAGCGGAATTTTATCACTTTTGTTCAATTTACGTCGCTCCTATTTCAGATAGCGTATTGGGCCAAGCGGCACCTTAAGGCGCATGAAATGACGAGTAAAATGCACTATTAAACTTCTATGATAGGGCAATCAGAGATCCGAATAGATCGTATTATATTATGGTTTATATAAGAATTCTGCGAAATTTTATCACATTTGTTCAATTTACGTCGCCCCTATTTCAGATAGCGTATTGGGCTAGGCGGTACCTTAAAGCGCGTAGAATGACGAGTAAAATGCACTACTAACCTTCGATGATAGGGCAATCAAAGACCCGATTAGATCATTCTATATTATGGTTAATATAAGAATTCCGCGTAATTCTATCACGTTTGTTCAATTTATGTCGCTCCTATTTCAGATAGCGTATTGGGCTAGGCGGCACCTTAAAGCGCGTAGAATAACGAGTAAAATGCACTACTAACCTTCTATGATAGGGCAATCAAAGACCCGTTTAGATCATTCTATATTATGGTTAATATAAGAATTGTGCGTAATTCTATCACATTTGTTCAATTCATGTCGCTCCTATTTCAGATAGCGTATTGCGCTAGGCGGCACCTTAAAGCGCATGAACTGACGAATAAAACGCACTATTAATTTTCTAGGGTAGGGCAAAGAGAGACCCGATTAGATTATTTTATATTATGGTTAATTTAAGGATTCTGCGTAATTTTATCACATTTGTTCAACTTACGTCGCTCCTATTTCATATAGCGTATTGGCCTAAACGGCACCTTAAAGCGCATGAACTGACGAGTAAAATGCAGTATTAAACTTCTATGGTAGGGCAATCAGAGACCCGAATAGATCGTATTATATTATGGTTAATATGAGAATTCTGCGTAATTCTATCACGTGTGTTCAATTTACGTAGCTCCAATTTCAGATAGCGCATTGGACTAGGCGGCATCTTAAAGCGCATGAAATGTCGAGTTAAATGCACTACTAAACTTATCGGATAGGACAATCAGAGACCCGATTAGGTCATCTTATACTATGGTTAATATAAGCATTCAGCGAAATTTTATCACATTTGTTCAATTTACGTAGCACCAATTTCAGATAGCGCATTGGGCTAGGCGGCACCTTAAAGCGCATGTACTGACGAATAAAACGCACTGTTAAGCTTCTATGATAGGGCAATCAGAGACCCGATTAGATCGTATTATATTATGGTTAATATAAGAATGCAGCGTAATTTTATCACATTTGTTCAATTTACGTCGCTCCTATTTCAGATAGCGTATTGGGCCAAGCGGCACCTTAAAGCGCATGAAATGACGACTAAAATGCACTATTAAACTTCTATGGTAGGGCAATCAGAGACCCGAATAGATCGTATTATATTATGGTTAATATAAGAATTCTGCGTAATTCTATCACATTTGTTTAATTTACGTCGCCCGTTTGCAGATAGCGTATTGGGCTACGTGGCATCTTAAAGCGCATGAAATGTCGAGTAAAATGCACAATTACACTTCTATGATAGGGCAACGAGTGACCCGATTAGATCATTTTATATTATTGTTAATATAAGAATTCAACGTAATTTTATCACGTTTGTTCAATTTATGTCGCTCCTATTTCAGATAGCGTATTGGGCTAGGCGGCACCTTAAAGCGCATGAAATGGCGGGTAAAATGCAATATTAAACTTCTGTGATAGGGCAATCAGAGAACCGAATAGATCGTATTATATTATGCTTAATATAAGAATTCTGCGTAATTCTATCACGTTTGTTCAATTTACGTAGCTACAATTTCAGATAGCGTATTGGGCTAGGCGGCACCTTAAAGCGCATGAAATGTCGAGTAAAATGCACTACTAAACTTCTTGGATAGGGCTAACAGAGACCGGATTAGGTCATTTTATATTATGGTTAATATAAGAATTCAACGAAATTTTATCACTTTTGTTCAATTTACGTCGCCCCTATTTCAGAAAGCGTACTGGGATAGGCGGCATCTTAAAGCGCGTGGAATGGCGAGCAAAATGCACTATTAACCTTCAATGATAGGGCAATCAGACACCCGATTAGATCATTTTATATTTTGGTTAATATACGAATTCAGCGAAATTCTGTCACATTTGTTCAATTTACGGCGCTCCTATTTCAGATAGCGTATTGTGCTAGGCGGCCTCTTAAAGCGCATGAAATGTCGAGTAAAATGCACTACCAAACTTCAATGATAGGGCAATCAGAGACCCGATTAGATCATTTCATATTATGGTTAATATAAGAATTCAGCGTAATTCTATCCCACTTGTTCAATTTACGTCGCTCCTATTACAGATAGCGTATTGGGCTAAGCGGAATCTTAAAGCGCATGAAATGTCGAGTAACATACACTACTAAACTTCTAGGATAGGGTAATCAGAGACCCGATTAGGTCATCTTATATTATGATTAATTTAAGGATTCAGCGTATCTCTATCACATTTGTTCAATTTACGGCGCTCCTATTTCAGATAGCGTATTGGGCTACGTGGCATCTTAAAGGGCATGAAATGTCGAGTAAAATGCACTATTAATCTTCTAGGATAGAGCAGGCAGAGACCCGATTAGATCATGTTATGTTATGGTTAATATAAGAATTCTGCGTAATTTTATCACATTTGTTCAATTTACGTCGCCCATATTTCAAATAGCGTATTGGGCTATGTGGCATCTTAAGCCGCATGAAATGGCGAGTAAAATGCACTAATAAACTTCTAGGGTAGGGCAAACAGAGACCCGATTAGATCATTTTATATTATGGTTAATATAAGAATTCTGCGTAATTTTATCACATTTGTTCAATTTACGTCGCCCCTATTTCAGATAGCGTATTGGGCTAGGCGGCATCTTAAAGCGCATGAAATGTCGAGTAAAATGCACAACTAAAGTTCTAGGATAGTGCAATCAGAGACCCGATTAGATCATTTTATGTTACGGTTAATATAAGCATTCAGCGTAATTCTATCACATTCGTTCAATTTACGTCGCTCCTATATCAGATAGCGTATTAGGCTAAGCGGCCTCTTAAAGCGCATGAAATGGCGAGTAAAATGCACTACTAAACTTCTAGGGTAGGGCAAACAGAGACCCGATTAGATCATTATATATTATGGATAATATAAGTATTCTGCGTAATTCTATTACATTTGTTCCATTTACGTCGCTCCTATTTCAGATAGCGTATTGGGATAGGCGGCATCTTAAGGCGCATGGAATGACGAGTAAAATGCACAATTAAACTTCTATGATAGGGCAATCAGAGACCCTGTTAGATCATTTTATATTATGGTTAATATAAGAATTCTGCGTAATTCTATCACGTTTGTTCAATTACGTAGCTCCAGTTTCAGATAGCGTATTGGGCTAGGCGGCGTCTTAAAGCGCATGAAATGTCGTGTAAAATGCACTACTAAACTTCTGGGATAGGGCAATCAGGGAACCGGTTAGGTCATCTTATATTATGGTTAATATAAGAATTCTGCGTAATTCTATCACGTTTGTTCAATTTACGTAGCTACAATTTCAGATAGCGTATTGGGCTAGGCGGCACCTTAAAGCGCATGAAATGTCGAGTAAAATGCACTACTAAACTTCTTGGATAGGGCTAACAGAGACCGGATTGGGTCATTTTATATTATGGTTAATATAAGAATTCAACGAAATTTTATCACTTTTGTTCAATTTACGTCGCCCCTATTTCAGAAAGCGTACTGGGATAGGCGGCATCTTAAAGCGCGTGGAATGGCGAGCAAAATGCACTATTAACCTTCAATGATAGGGCAATCAGACACCCGATTAGATCATTTTATATTTTGGTTAATATACGAATTCAGCGAAATTCTGTCACATTTGTTCAATTTACGGCGCTCCTATTTCAGATAGCGTATTGTGCTAGGCGGCCTCTTAAAGCGCATGAAATGTCGAGTAAAATGCACTACCAAACTTCAATGATAGGGCAATCAGAGACCCGATTAGATCATTTCATATTATGGTTAATATAAGAATTCAGCGTAATTCTATCCCACTTGTTCAATTTACGTCGCTCCTATTACAGATAGCGTATTGGGCTAAGCGGAATCTTAAAGCGCATGAAATGTCGAGTAACATACACTACTAAACTTCTAGGATAGGGTAATCAGAGACCCGATTAGGTCATCTTATATTATGATTAATTTAAGGATTCAGCGTATCTCTATCACATTTGTTCAATTTACGGCGCTCCTATTTCAGATAGCGTATTGGGCTACGTGGCATCTTAAAGGGCATGAAATGTCGAGTAAAATGCACTATTAATCTTCTAGGATAGAGCAGGCAGAGACCCGATTAGATCATGTTATGTTATGGTTAATATAAGAATTCTGCGTAATTTTATCACATTTGTTCAATTTACGTCGCCCATATTTCAAATAGCGTATTGGGCTAGTGGCATCTTAAGCCGCATGAAATGGCGAGTAAAATGCACTAATAAACTTCTAGGGTAGGGCAAACAGAGACCCGATTAGATCATTTTATATTATGGTTAATATAAGAATTCTGCGTAATTTTATCACATTTGTTCAATTTACGTCGCCCCTATTTCAGATAGCGTATTGGGCTAGGCGGCATCTTAAAGCGCATGAAATGTCGAGTAAAATGCACAACTAAAGTTCTAGGATAGTGCAATCAGAGACCCGATTAGATCATTTTATGTTACGGTTAATATAAGCATTCAGCGTAATTCTATCACATTCGTTCAATTTACGCCGCTCCTATATCAGATAGCGTATTAGGCTAAGCGGCCTCTTAAAGCGCATGAAATGGCGAGTAAAATGCACTACTAAACTTCTAGGGTAGGGCAAACAGAGACCCGATTAGATCATTATATATTATGGATAATATAAGTATTCTGCGTAATTCTATTACATTTGTTCCATTTACGTCGCTCCTATTTCAGATAGCGTATTGGGATAGGCGGCATCTTAAGGCGCATGGAATGACGAGTAAAATGCACAATTAAACTTCTATGATAGGGCAATCAGAGACCCTGTTAGATCATTTTATATTATGGTTAATATAAGAATTCTGCGTAATTCTATCACGTTTGTTCAATTTACGTAGCTCCAGTTTCAGATAGCGTATTGGGCTAGGCGGCGTCTTAAAGCGCATGAAATGTCGTGTAAAATGCACTACTAAACTTCTGGGATAGGGCAATCAGGGAACCGGTTAGGTCATCTTATATTATGGTTAATATAAGAATTCTGCGTAATTCTATCACGTTTGTTCAATTTACGTAGCTCCAATTTCAGATAGCGTATTGGGCTAGATGGCATCTTAAAGCGCATTAAATGTCGAGTAACATGCACTATTAAACTTGTAGGGTATGGCTAACAGAGATCCGATTAGGTCATCTTATATTATGGTTAATATAAGAATTCAGCGAAATTTTATCACATTTGTTCAATTTACGTCGCCCCTATTTCAGATAGCGTATTGGTCTAGGTGGCATCTTAAAGCGCATGAAATGACGAGTAAAATGCACTATTAAACTTCTATGGTAATGCAATCAGTGACCCGAATAGATCGTATTATATTATGGTTAATATAAGAATTCTGCGTAGTTCTAGCCCGTTTGTTCAATTTACGTACCTCCACTTTCAGATAGCGTATTGGACTAGGCGGCATCTTAAAGCGCATGAAATGTCGAGTAAAATGCACTACCAAACTTCTCGGATAGGGCAATCAGAGACCCGATTAGGTCATCTTATATTATGGTTAATTTAAGATTTCAGCAAAATTCTATCACATTTGTTCAATTTACGTCGCTCCTATTTCAGATAGCCTATTGTGCCAAGCGGCACCTCAAAGCGCATGAAATGACAAGTAACATGCTCTATTAAGCTTCTATGATAGGGCAATCAGAGACCCGAATAGATCGTATTATATTATGGTAATATAAGAATTCTGCGTAATTCTATCACATTTGTTCGATTTACGTCGCTCCTATTTCAGATAGCGTATTGGGCTAAGCGGCATCTTAAAGCGCATGAAATGACGAGTAAAATGCACTACTAAACTTCTAGGATAGGGGTAAACAGACGGCCGATTACACCATTTCATATTATGGTTAATTTAAGAATTCAGCGTAATTCTATCAGATTTGTTCAACTTACGACGCTCCTATTTCAGATAGCGTATTGGGCGAGGCGGCATCTTAAAGCGCATGAAATGTGGAGTAAAATGCACTACTAAACTTCTCGGATAGGGCAATCGCAGACCCCGATTAAGTCATCTTATGTTATCATTAATATAAGAACTCAGCATAATTCTATCGCATTTGTTCAATTTACGTCGCTCCTAGTACAGATAGTGTATTGGGATAGGCGGCATCATAAAGCGCAATGGAATGTCGAGTAAAATGCACTATTAAACTTTCTATAATAGGGCAATCAGAGACCCGATTAGATCATTATATATTATGGATAATATAAGTATTCTGCGTAATTCTATTACATTTTGTTCCATTTTACGTCGCTCCTATTTCAGATAGCGTATTGGGATAGGCGGCATCTTAAGGCGCATGGAATGACGAGTAAAATGCACAATTAAACATCTATGATAGGGCAATCAGAGACCCTGTTAGATCATTTTATATTATAGTTAATACAAGAATTCAGCGTAATTTTATCGCATTTGTTCAATTTACGTGGCCCCCTATTTCAGATAGCGTACTGGGCTAGGTAGCATCTTAAAGCGCATGAAATGTCGAGTAAAATGCACTATTAAACTTCTAGGGTAAGGCAAACAGAGACCCGATTAGATCATTTTATATTATGGTTAATATAAGAATTCTGCGTAATTCTTTCACATTTGTTCAATTTACGACGCTCCTATTTCAGATAGTATATTGCGCTAGGCGGCATCTGAAAGCGCGTGGAATGACGAGTAAAATGCACTATTAACCTTCTATGATAGGACAATCAGAGAACCGAATAGATCATATTATATTATGGTTAATATAAGAATTCTGCGTAATTCTATCACGTTTGTTCAATTTACGTAGCTCCAGTTTCAGATAGCGTATTGGGCTAGGCGGCGTCTTGAAGCGCATGAAATGTCGTGTAAAATGCACTACTAAACTTCTGGGATAGGGCAATCAGGGAACCGGTTAGGTCATCTTATATTATGGTTAATATAAGAATTCTGCGTAATTCTATCACGTTTGTTCAATTTACGTAGCTCCAATTTCAGATAGCGTATTGGGCTAGATGGCATCTTAAAGCGCATTAAATGTCGAGTAACATGCACTATTAAACTTGTAGGGTATGGCTAACAGAGATCCGATTAGGTCATCTTATATTATGGTTAATATAAGAATTCAGCGAAATTTTATCACATTTGTTCAATTTACGTCGCCCCTATTTCAGATAGCGTATTGGTCTAGGTGGCATCTTAAAGCGCATGAAATGACGAGTAAAATGCACTATTAAACTTCTATGGTAATGCAATCAGTGACCCGAATAGATCGTATTATATTATGGTTAATATAAGAATTCTGCGTAGTTCTAGCCCGTTTGTTCAATTTACGTACCTCCACTTTCAGATAGCGTATTGGACTAGGCGGCATCTTAAAGCGCATTAAATGTCGAGTAAAATGCACTACCAAACTTCTCGGATAGGGCAATCAGAGACCCGATTAGGTCATCTTATATTATGGTTAATTTAAGATTTCAGCAAAATTCTATCACATTTGTTCAATTTACGTCGCTCCTATTTCAGATAGCCTATTGTGCCAAGCGGCACCTCAAAGCGCATGAAATGACAAGTAACATGCTCTATTAAGCTTCTATGATAGGGCAATCAGAGACCCGAATAGATCGTATTATATTATGGTAATATAAGAATTCTGCGTAATTCTATCACATTTGTTCAATTTACGTCGCTCCTATTTCAGATAGCGTATTGGGCTAAGCGGCATCTTAAAGCGCATGAAATGACGAGTAAAATGCACTACTAAACTTCTAGGATAGGGTAAACAGACGGCCGATTACACCATTTCATATTATGGTTAATTTAAGAATTCAGCGTAATTCTATCAGATTTGTTCAACTTACGACGCTCCTATTTCAGATAGCGTATTGGGCGAGGCGGCATCTTAAAGCGCATGAAATGTGGAGTAAAATGCACTACTAAACTTCTCGGATAGGGCAATCGCAGACCCGATTAAGTCATCTTATGTTATCATTAATATAAGAACTCAGCATAATTCTATCGCATTTGTTCAATTTACGTCGCTCCTAGTACAGATAGTGTATTGGGATAGGCGGCATCATAAAGCGCATGGAATGTCGAGTAAAATGCACTATTAAACTTCTATAATAGGGCAATCAGAGACCCGATTAGATCATTATATATTATGGACAATATAAGTATTCTGCGTAATTCTATTACATTTGTTCCATTTACGTCGCTCCTATTTCAGATAGCGTATTGGGATAGGCGGCATCTTAAGGCGCATGGAATGACGAGTAAAATGCACAATTAAACTTCTATGATAGGGCAATCAGAGACCCTGTTAGATCATTTTATATTATAGTTAATACAAGAATTCAGCGTAATTTTATCACATTTGTTCAATTTACGTGGCCCCTATTTCAGATAGCGTACTGGGCTAGGTAGCATCTTAAAGCGCATGAAATGTCGAGTAAAATGCACTATTAAACTTCTAGGGTAAGGCAAACAGAGACCCGATTAGATCATTTTATATTATGGTTAATATATGAATTCTGCGTAATTCTTTCACATTTGTTCAATTTACGACGCTCCTATTTCAGATAGTATATTGCGCTAGGCGGCATCTGAAAGCGCGTGGAATGACGAGTAAAATGCACTATTAACCTTCTATGATAGGACAATCAGAGAACCGAATAGATCATATTATATTATGGTTAATATAAGAATTCTGCGTAATTCTATCACGTTTGTTCAATTTACGTCGCTCCTACTTCGGGTAGCGTATTGGGCTAAGCGGCATCTTAAAGCGCACGAAATGTCGAGTAAAATGCACTACTAACCTTCTATGTCAGGGCAATCAGAGACCCGATTAGATCATTGTATATCATGGTTAATATAAGAATTCAGCGAAATTTTATCACATTTGTTCAATTTACGTCGCCCCTATTTCAGATAGCGTATTGGGCTAGGCGGCACCTTAAAGCGTATGAAATGACGAGTAAAATGCACTATTAACCTTCTAGGATAGGGCAATCAGAATCCCGATTAGATCATCTTATATTATTGTTAATTTAAGAATTCATCGTAACTCTATTACATTTGTCCAATTCACGTCGCTCCTACACCAGATATCGTATTGAGATAGGCGGCATCTTAAAGCGCATGAAATGTCCAGTAAAATGCACTAATAAAAATCTAGGGTAGTGCAATCAGAGACCCGCTTAGATCATCTTATATTATGATTCATATAAAAATTCAGTGTAATTCTATCACATTTGTTCAATTTACGACGCTCCTATTTCAGATAGCGTATTGGACTAAACAGCACCTTAAAGCGCCTGAAATGGCGAGTAAAATGCACTATTAAACTTCTGTGATAGGGCAATGAGACACCCGATTAGATCATCTTATATTATGATTCATATAATAATTCAGTGTAATTCTATTACATTTGTACAATTTACGACGCTCCTATTTCAGACAGCGGATTGGGCTGTGCGGCATCTTAAAACGCATGAAATGTCGAGTAAAATGCACAACTAAACTTCTAGGATAGGGCAATCAGAGACCCGATTAGGTCTTCTTATATTATGATTAATATAAGAATTCAGCGTAATTCTATCACATTTGTTCAAATTACGTCGCTCCTATTTCAGATAGTATATTGGGCTAGGCGGCACCTTAAAGCGCGTGGAATAACGAGTAAAATGCACTACTAACCTTCCATGATAGGGCAATCAGAGACCCAAATAAATCATATTATATTATGGTTAATATAAGAATTCAGCGAAATTCTATCATATTTGTTCAATGTACGTCGCTCCTATTTCAGATAGTGTATTGGGCTAAGCGGCACCTTAAAGCGCATGAAATGACGAGTAAAATGCACTACTGAGCTACTTTGATAGGGCAATCAGTGACCCGATTAGATCATTTTAAATTATGGTTAATATAAGAGTTCTACGTAATTCTATAACATTTGTTCAATTTACGTCGCTCCTTTTTCAGAAAGCGTATTGGGTTAAGCGGCACATTAAAGCGCATGAAATGACGAGTAAAATGCAGTATTAAACTTCTATGATAGGGCAATCAGAGACCCGATTAGATCATTTTATATTATGGTTAATATAAGAATTCTGCGTAACTCTGTCACATTTGTTCAATTTACGTCGCTCCTATTTCTGATAGCGCATTGGGCGATGCGGCATCTTAAAGCGCATGAAATGTCGAGTAAGATGCACCACTAAACTTCTCGGATAGGGCAATCAGAGGTACGATTAGGTCATCTTATATTATGATTAATATAAGAATTCAGCGTAATTCTATCACATTTGTTCAAATTACGTCGCTCCTATTCCAGATAATATATTGGGCTTGGCGGCAACTTAAAGCGCGTGAAATGACGAGTAAAATGCACTCCTAACCTTCTATGATAGAGCAATCAGAGACCCGATTAGATCATTTTATATTATGGTTAATATAAGAATTCAGCGTAATTCTATCATATTTGTTCAATGTACGTCGCTCCTATTTCAGATAGTATAATGGGCTAAGCGGCACCTTAAAGCGCATGAAATGACGAGTAAAATGCACTACTGATCTACTTTGATAGGGCAATCAGTGACCCGATTAGATCATTTTATGTTATAGTTAATATAAGAATTCTGCGTAACTCTATCACATTTATTCAATTTACGCAGCTCCAATTTCAGATAGCGTATTCGGCTAGGCTGCACCTTAAAGCGCATGAAATGACGAGTAAAATACACTATTAAACTTCTATGATAGGGCAATCAGAGACCCGATTAGATCATTTTAAATTATGGTTAATATAAGAATTCTACGTAATTCTATCACATTTGTTCAATCTACGTCGCTCCTATTTCCGATAGCGTATTGTGCGAGGCGGCACCTTAAAGCGCATGATATGTCGAGTAAAATGCACTACTAAACTTCTCGGGTAGGGCAATCAGAGATCCGGTTAGGTTATTTTAAATTATGGTTAATATAAGAATTCAGCGAAATTCTATCACATTTGTTCAATTTATGTCGCTCCTATTTCATATAGCGTATTGGGCTAAGCGGAACCTTAAGGCGCATGAAATGACGAGTGAAGGGCACTATTAAACTTCTAGTTTAGGGCAAACAGAGACACGATTAGACCATTTTATATTATGGTTAATATAAGAATTCCGCGTAATTCTATCACATTTGTTCAATTTACGTCGCTCCTACTTCAGATAGCGTATTGGGCTAAGCGGCATCTTAAAGCGCATGAAATGTCAAGTAAAATGCACTGCTAAACTTCTAGGATAGGGCGATCAGAGACCCGATTAGATCATTTTATATTATTGTTAATATAAGAATTCAGCGAAATTATATCACATTTGTTCAATTTACGTCGCTCCTATTTCAGATAGCGTATTGGGCCAGGCGGCACCTTAAAGCGCATGAAATGTCGAGTAAAATGCACTATTAAACTTCTATGATAGGGTAATCAGAGACCCGATTAGATCATTTTATATTATGGTTAATATAAGAATTATGCGTAATTCTATCACATTTGATCAAGTGACGTCGTTCCTATTTCAGATAGTATATTGGGCTAGGCGTCATCTTAAAGCGCGTGGAATGACGAGTAAAATGCACTACTAATATTCTATGATAGGGCAATCAGAGACCCGATTAGACCATTTTATATTATGGTTAATATAAGAATTCAGCGAAATTTCATCACATTTGTTCAATTTACGTCGCTCCTATTTCAGATAGCGTATTGGGTTAAGCTGCACCTTAAAGCACATGAAATGACGAGTAAAATGCACTATTAAACTTCTATGATAGGGCAATCAGAGACCCGAATAGATCATTTTATATTATGGTTAATATAAGAATTCTGCGTAATTGTATCACATTTGTTCAATTAACGTCGGTCCTGTTTCAGATAGCGTATTGGGCTAGGGGGCACCTTAAAGCACATGAAATGAAGAGTACAATGCACTATTCAACTTCTATGTTAGGGCAATCATAGACCAGATTAGACCATTTTATATTATGGTTAATATAAGAATTCTGCGTAACTCTGTCACATTTGTTCAATTTACGTCGCTCCTACTTCAGATTGCGTATTGGGATAAGCGGCGTCTTAAAGCTCATGAAATGTCAAGTAAAATGCGCTGCTAATCTTCTAGGATAGGGCAATCAGAGACCCGATTAGGTCATCTTATATTATGATAAATATATGAATTCAGCGAAATTCTATCACATTTGTTCAATTTACGTCGTTCCTATTTCAGGTTGCGTATTGGGCTAAGCGGCACCTTAAGGGGCATGGAATGACTAGTGAAGTGCACTACTCAACTTCTAGGTTAGGGCAAACAGAGACCCGATTAGATCATTTTATATTATGGTTAATATAAGAATTCTGCGTAATTCTATCACATTTGTTCAATTTACGTCGCTCCTTTTTCAGATAGTATATTGGGCTAGGCGACATCTTAAAGCGCGTGGCGTGACGAGTAAAATGCAGTACTAGCCTTCTATGATAGGGCAATCATAGACCAGATTAGATCATTTTATATTATGGTTAATATAAGAATTCTGCGTAACTCTGTCACATTTGTTCAATTTCCGTCGCTCCTACTTCAGATTGCCTATTGGGCTAAGCGGCATCTTAAAGCGCGTGGAATGCCGAGTAAAATTCACTACTCACCTTCTAGGACAGGGCAATCAGAGACCCGATTAGATCATTTTATATTATGGTTAATATAAGAATTCAGCGAAATTCTATCACATTCGTTCAATTTACGTCGCTCCAACTTCAGATAGCGTATTGCGGTAGGCGGCACCTTAAAGCGCAGGAAATGACCAGTAAAATGCACTGTTAAACTTCTATGATAGCGCAATCAGGGACCCGATTAGATCATTTTAAATTACGGTTTATATAAGAATTCTGAGTAATTCTATCACAATTGATCAATTTACGTCGCTCCTATTTCAGATAGCGTATTGGGCTAGGCGGCACCTTAAAGCGCATGAAATGTCGAGTAAAATGCACTATTAAAATTCCAGGGTAGGGCAAACAGAGACCCGATTAGATCATTTTATATTATGGTTAATTTATGAATTCAGAGAAACTCTATCACACTTGTTAAATTTACGTAGCTCCAATTTCAGATACCATATTGGGCAAGGCGGCACCTTAAAGCGCATGAAATGTCGAGTAAAATGCACTATTAAACATCTATGATACGGCAATCAGAGACCCGATTAGATGATTCTATATTATGGTTAATATAAGAATTCTGCGTAATTCTATCACACTTGTTCGATTTACGTCGCTCCTATTTCAGATAGCGTATTGGGCTAGGCGGCATCTTAAAGCGCGTGGAATCGCGAGTAAAATGCACTACCAAACTTCTCGGATAGGGATAACAGAGACCCGATTAGGCCATCTTATATTATGGTTAATATAAGAATTCTGCGAAATTTTATCACATTTGTCAATTTACGTCGATCCTTTTTCAGAAAGCATATTGGATTAAGCGGCACCTTAAAGCGCATGAAATGGCGAGTACAATGCACTATTAAACATCTATGATAGGGCAATCAGAGACCCGATTAGATCATTTCATATTATTGTTAATATAAGAATTCAGCTTAATTTTATCACATTTGTTCAATTTACGTCGCTCCTATTTCAGATAGCGCATTTGGGCTAAGCGGCACCTTAAAGCGCATGGAATGACGAGTAAAATGCTCTATTAAACTTCTATGATAGGGCAATCAGAGATCCGATTAGGTCATTTTAAATTATGGTTAATATAAGAATTCCGCGAAATTCTATCACATTTGTTCAATTTACGTCGTTCCTATTTCAGATAGCGTAATGGGCTAAGCGGCACCTTAAGGCGCATGAAATGACGAGTGAAGTGCACAATTTAACTTGTAGTTTAGTGCAAACAGAGACCCGATTAGATCATTTTATATTATGGTTAATATAAGAATTCAGCGTAATTCTATCACATTTGTTCAATGTACGTCGCTCCTATTACCGATAGCGTATTGGGCGAGGCGGCACCTTAAAGCGCATGATATGTCGAGTAAAATGCACTACTAAACTTCTCGGGTAGGGCAATCAGAGATCCGGTTAGGTCATTTTAAATTATGGTTAATATAAGAATTCTGCGTAAGTCTATAACATTTGTTCAATTTACGTCGCTCCTTTTTCAGACAGCGTATTGGGTTAAGCGGCACACTAAAGCGCATGAAATGACGAGTAAAATGCACTATTAAACTTCTATGATAGGGCAATCAGAGACCCGATTAGATCATTTTATATTATTGTTAATATAAGAATGCAGCGTAATTTTACCACATTTGATCAATTTACGTCGCCCCTATTTCAGATAGCGTATTAGGCTAGATGGATTCTTAAAGCGCATGATATGCAGAGTAAAATGCACTATTAAACTTCTAGGGTAGGGCAAACAGAGACCCGATTAGGTCATCTTATATTATGATTAATATAACGATGCACCGTAATTCTATCACATATGTTCAATTTACGCAGCTCCAATTTCAGATAGCGTATTTGGCTAGCAGGCACCTTAAAGCACATGAAATAACGAGTACAATGCACTATTCAACTTCTATGTTAGGGCAATCATAGACCCGATTAGATCATTTTATATTATGGTTAATATAAGAATTCTGCGTAACTCTGTCACATTTGTTCAATTTACGTACCGCCAATTTCAGATTGCGTATTGGGCTAAACGGCTCCTTAAAGCACATGAAATGGCGACTAAAATGCAGTATTAAACTTCTATGATAGGACAATCAGAGACCCGATTAGATCATTGTATATTATGGTTCATATAAGAATTATGCGTAGTTCTATCACATTTGTTCAATTTACATATCTCCAATATGAGATAGCGGATTGGGCTAGACGGCACCTTAAAGCCCATGACATGACGAGTAAAATGCAGTATTAAACTTCTACGATAGGGCAATCTGAGACCCGATTAGATCATTTTATATTATGATTAATATAAGAATGCAGCGTAATTCTATCACATTTGTTCAATTTACGTCGCTCCTATTTCAGATAGCGTATTTTGCTAGGTGGCATCTTAAAGCGCGTGGAATGCCGAGTGAAATTCACCACTCACCTTCTAGGATAGGGCAATCAGAGACCCGTTTTGATCATTTTATATTATTGTTAATATAAGAATTCAGTGTAATTCTATGAGATTTGTTCAATTTACGTCGCTCCTATATCAGAAAGCGTATTGGGCTACGCGGCATCTTAAAGCGCATGACATGACGAGTAAAATGCAGTATTAAACTTCTACGATACGGCAATCTGAGACCCGATTAGATCATTTTATATTATTGTTAATATAAGAATTCAATGTAATTTTATCACATTTGTTCAATTTACGTCCCCCCTATTTCAAATAGCGTATTGGGCCACGTGGCAACTTAAAACGCATGAAATGACGAGTAAAATGCACTATTAAACTTCTAGGGTAGGGAAAACAGAGACCCGATTAGATCACTTTATATTATGATTGATATAATAATTCAGTGTAATTGTATCACATTTGTTCAATTTGCGACGCTCCTGTTTCAGATAGCGTATTGGACTAAACGGCACCTTAAAGCGCATGAAATGGCGAGTAAAGTGCACTATTAAACTTCTGTGATAGGGCAGCCAGAGACACGATTAGATCATTTTATATTATGGTTAATATAAGAATTCAGCGTTATTCTATCACAATTGTTCAATTTACGTCGCTCCTATTTCAGATAGCATATTGGGCTACGCTGCATCTTAAAGCGCATGAAATGTCGAGTAAAATGCACTACTAAGCTTCTAGGATAGAGCAATCAGAGACCCGATTATATCACTTTATATTATGGTTAATATAAGACATCAGCGTTATTGTATCACATTTGTTCAATTTACGTCGCTCCTATTTCAGGTAGCATATAGGGCTAGGCGGCACCATAAAGCGCATGAAATGTCGAGTAAAATGCACTACTAAGCTTCGAGGATAGGGCAATCATAGACCCGATTAGATCACTTTATATTATGGGTAATATAAGAATTCTGCGTAATTCTATCACATTTGTTCAAATTATGTCGCTCCAATTTCAGATAGCATATTGGGATAGGCGGCATCATAAAGCGCGTGGAATGACGAGTAAAATGCACTACTAACCTTCTATGATAGGGCAATCAGAGACCCGATTAGATCATTTCATATTATGGTTAATATAAGAATTCTGCGAAATTCTATCACATTTGTTTAATTTACCTGCCTCCAATTTCAGATAGCGTATTGGGCTAGGCGGCATCTTAAGGCGCATGAAATGTCGAGTAAAATGCACTACCAAACTTCTCGGATAGGGGTAACAGAGACCCGATTAGGACATCTTATATTATGGTTAATATAAGAATTCAGCGAAATTTTATCACATTTGTTCAATTTACGTCGCCCCTATTTCAGATAGCGTATTGTTCTAGGTGGCATCTTAAAGTGCATGAAATGTCGAGTAAAATGCACTATCAAGCTTCTATAATAGGGCAATCAAAGACCCGAATAGATCATATTATATTATGGTTAATATAAGAATGCTGCGTAATTCTATCACATTTGTTTAATTAACGTCGCTCCTACTTCAGATAGCGTATTGGGCTAAGCGGCATCTTAAAGCGCGTGAAATGTCGAGTAGAATGTACTACTAAACTTCTAGGATAGGGCAATCAGAGACCCGATTAGGTCATCTTTTATTATGGTTAATATAAGAATTCAGCGAAATTCTATCGCATTTGTTCAATTTACGCCGCTCCTGTTTCAGATAGCGTATTGGGCTAAGCGGCATCTTAAAGCGCATGAAATGTCGAGTAAAATGCACTATTATACTTCTATGATAGGGCAATTAGAGACCCGATTAGATCATATTATATTATGGTTAATATAAGAATTCTGCGGAATTCCATCACATTTGTCCGATTTACGTCGCTCCTATTTCAGATAGCGTATTGGGATAGGCGGCACCTTAAAGCGCATGAAATGACGAGTAAAATGCACTATTATACTTCTATGACAGGGCAATTAGAGACCCGATTGGATCATATTATATTATGGTTAATATAAGAATTCTGCGTAACTCTATCACATTTGTCGGATTTACGTCGCTCCTATTTCAGATAGCGTATTGGGCTAGGCGGCACCTTAAAGCGCATGAAATGACGAGTAAAATGCACTATTAAGCTTCTATGATTGGGCAAACAGAGAGCCGATTAGATCATTTTATATTACGGTTAATACAAGGATCCTGAGTAATTCTATCACATTTGTTCAATTTACGTAGCTCCTATTTCAGATAGTATATTGGTCTAGGCGGCATCTTAAAGCGCATGGAGTGACGAGTCAAATGCACTACTAACCTTCTATGATAGGGCAATCAGAGACCCGAATAGATCATATTATAATGTTTTGGTTAATATAAGAATTCTGAGTAAGTCCATCACATTTGGTCAATTTACGTCGCTCCTACACCAGATATCGTATTGAGCTAGACGGCATCTTAAAGCGCATGAAATGGCGAATAAAATGCACTACTATCCTTCTCGGATACGGCCATCAGAGACCCAATTAGATCATTTTATATTATGGTTAATATAAGAATTCTGCGCAATTTTATCACATTTGTTCAATTTACGTCGCCCCTATTTCAGGTAGCGTATTGGGCTAGATGGCATCTTAAAGCGCATGTAATGTCGAGTAAAATGCACTATTAAACTTCTAGGGTAAGGCAAACAGAGACCCGATTAGATCATTTTATATTATTGTTAATATAAGAATGCAGCGTAATTATATCACATTTGTTCAATTTACGTCGCCCCTATTTCAGACAGCGTATTGGGCTAGGCGGCATCTTAAAGCGCATGAAATGACGAGTAGAATGCACTATTAAACTTCTAGGGTAGGGCAAACAGAGACCCGATTAGATCATTTTATATTATGGTTAATTTAAGAATTCAGCGAAACTCTATCACACTTGTCCAATTTACGTAGCCCCAATTTCAGATAGTGTATTGGGCTAGGCGGCATCTTAAAGAGCGTGGAATAACGAGTAAAATGCACTACTATCCTTCTATGATAGGGCAATCAAAGACCCGATTAGATCATTCTATATTATGGTTAATACAAAAATTCTGCGTAATTCTATCACATTTGTTCAATTTATGTCGCTCCTATTTCAGATACCGTATTGGGCTAGGCGGCACTTTAAAGCGCACGAAATGGCGAGTAAAATGCACTACTAAACTTCTATCATAGGGCAATCAGAGGCCCGAATAGATCGTATTATATTTTCGTTAATATAATAATTCTGCGTAATTCTATGACGTATGTTCAATTTACGTAGCTCCAATTTCAGATAGCGTATTGGGCTAAGTGGCACCTTAAAGCGCATGAAATGACGAGTAAAATGCACTATTAAACTTCTAGGGTAGGGCAAACAGAGACCCGATTAGATCATTTTATATTATGGTTAATTTAAGAATTGAGCGAAACTCTATCACACTTGTCCAATTTACGTAGCCCCAATTTCAGATAGTGTATTGGGCTAGGCGGCATCTTAGAGAGCGTGGAATAACGAGTAAAATGCACTACTATCCTTGTATGATAGGGCAATCGAAGACCCGAATAGATCATTCTATATTATGGTTAATACAAGAATTCTGCGTAATTCTATCACATTTGTTCAATTTATGTCGCTCCTATTTCAGATACCGTATTGGGCTAGGCGGCACTTTAAAGCGCACGAAATGGCGAGTAAAATGCACTATTAAACTTCTATGATAGGGCAATCAGAGGCCCGAATAGATCGTATTATATTTTCGTTAATATAATAATTCTGCGTAATTCTATGACGTATGTTCAATTTACGTAGCTCCAACTTCAGATAGCGTATTGGGCTAAGTGGCACATTAAAGCGCATGAAATGACGAGTAAAATGCACTACTAAGCTTCTAGGATAGGGCAATCAGAGACCCGATTAGATCATTTTATATTATGGTTAATATTAGAACTCTGTGTAATTCTATCACATTTGTTCAATTTACGACGCTCCTATTTCAGATACCGTATTGAGCTAAACGTCACCTGAAAGCGCATGAAATGGCGAGTAAAATGCACTATTAAACGTCTATGATAGGGCAATCAGAGACCTGATTAGATCATTTTAAATTATGGTTAATATAAGAATTCAGCGTAATTGAACCACATTTACTAAAGTTACGTAGCTCCTACTTCAGATAGCGTATTGGGCTAAGTGGCACCTTAAAGCGCATGAAATGACCAGTAAAATGCACTATTAAACTTCTAGGGTAGGGCAATCAGAGACCCGATTAGGTCATCTTATATTATGATTAATATAAGAATTCAGTGTAATTGTATCACATTTGTTCAATTTACGACGCTCCTATTTCAGATATCGTAATGTACTAAACGGCACCTTAAAGCGCATGAAATGGCGAGGAAAATGCACTATTATACTTCTGTGATAGGGTAATCGGAGACCCGATTAGAGCATTTTATATTATGATTAATATAATAATTCAGTGAAATTCTACTACATTTGTTCAACTTACGTCGCTCATATTTCAGATAGCGTATTGGGCTGCGCGGCATCATAAAACCCATGAAATGTCGAGTAAAATGCACTACTAAACTTCACGGATAGGTCAATCAGAGACCCGATTACGTCATTTTATATTATGCTTAACATAAGAATTCAGCGAAATTCTATCACATTTGTTCAATTTACGTCGCTCCTATTTCAGATAGCGTATTGGGCTAGGCGGCATCTTAAAGCGCGTAGAATGACGAGTAAAATGCACTACTAACCTTCTGTGATAGGGCACTCAAAGGCCCGATTAGATCAATCAATATTATGGTTAATATAAGAATTCTGCGTAATTCTATCACATTTGTTCAATTTATGTCGCTCCTATTTCAGTTAGCGTATTGCGCTTGGCGGCACCTTAAAGTGCATGAAATGTCGAGTAAAATCCACTATTAAACTTCTATGATAGGGCAATCGGAGACACGAATAGGTCGTATTATATTATGGTTAATAAAAGAATTCTGCGCAATTCTATCACATTTGTTCAACTTACGTCGCCCCTATTTCAGATAGCGCATTGGGCTAGGTAGCATCTTAAAGCGCATGAAATATCGAGTACAATGAACTATTAAATTTCTAGGGTAGGGCAAGCAGAGACCCGATTAGATTAATTTATATTATGGTTAATTTAAGAATTCAGCGAAACTATATCACACTTGTCCAATTTACGACGCTCCTATTTCAGATAGGATATTGGGCTAGGCGGCATCTTAACGCGCGTGGAATGATGAGTAAAATGCACTACTAACCTTCTATGAAAGGGCAATCAGAGACCCGAATAGATCATATTATATTATGGTTAATTTACGAATTCTGCGCAATTCTATCACGTTTCTTCAATTTACGTAGCTCCTATTTCAGATAGCGTATTGTGCTCAGCGGCACCTTAAAGCGCATGAACTGGCAAGAAAAATGCATTATTGAACTTCTTTGATAGGGCAATCAGAGACCCGATTAGATGATTTTATATTATTGTTAATATAAGAATTCAGCGAAATTCTATCACATTTGTTCAATTTACTTCGCTCCAACTTCAGATTGCGTATTGGGCTAGGCGGCACGCCACCTTAAAGCGCATGAAATGACGAGTAAAATGCACTATCAATCTTCTATGAAAGGCCAATCAGAAACCCGATTAGATCATTTCATATTATTGTTAATATAAGAATTCAGCGTAATTTTATCACATTTGTTCAATTTACGTCGCTCCTATTTCAGATAGCATATTGGGCTAAGCGGCATCATAAAGCACATGAAATGACGAGAAAAAGGAACTATTCAGCTTCTATGATAGGGTAATCAGAGACCCGATTAGATCATTTTATATGATGGTTAATTTAAGAATTAAGCTAAACTTGATCACACTTGCTCAATTTACGTAGCTCCAATTTCAGATAGCGTATTGGGCTAGGCGGCTCCTTAAAGCGCCTGAAATGACGAGTAAAATGCACTATCAAACTGCTATGATAGGGCAATCAGAGACGCGAGTAGATCATATTATATTATTGTTAATATAAGAATTCAGCGTAATTTTATCACATTTGTACAATTTACGTCGCTCCAACATCAGATGGCGTATCGGGATAAGCGGCACCTAAAAGCGCATGAAATGGCGAGCAAAATGCACTATTAAACTTCTATGATAGGGCAATCAGAGACCCGATTAGATCATTTTATATTATGGTTAATATAAGAATTCAGTGAAATTCTATCACATTTGTTCAATTTACGTCGCTCCTATTTCAGATAACGTATTGGGCTAAGCGGGACCGCATAGCGCATGAAATGACGAGTATAATGCACTATTAAACTTCTATGATAGGGCAATCAGAGACCCGATTAGATCATTTCATATAATTGTTAATATAAGGATTCAGCGTAATTTTATCACATTTGTTCAATTTACGTCACTCCAACTTCAGATAGCGTATCGGGATAAGCGGCACCTAAAAGCGCATGAAATGGCGAGCAAAATTCACTATTAAACTTCTATGATAGGGCAATCAGAGACCCGATTAGATCATTTTATATTATGGTTAATATAAGAGTTTAGTGAAATTCTATCACATTTGTTCAATTTACGACGCTCCTATTTCAAATAGCATATTGGGCTAAGCGGCATCATAAAGCGCATGAAATGACGAGAAAAAGGAACTATTCAGCTTCTATGATAGGGTAATCAGAGACCCGATTAGATCATATTATATTATGGTTAATATAAGAATTCTGCGTAATTCTATCACGTTTGTTCAATTTACGTAGCTCCTATATCAGATAGCGTATTGGGCTACGCGGCATCTTAAAGCGCATGACATGACGAGTAAAATGCAGTATTAAACTTCTACGATTGGGCAATCTGAGACCCGATTAGATCATTTTATATTATTGTTAATATAAGAATTCAACGTAATTTTATCACATTTGTTCAATTTACGTCGCCCCTATTTCAAATAGCGTATTGGGCCACGTGGCAACTTAAAACGCATGAAATGACGAGTAAAATGCACTATTAAACTTCTAGGGTAGGGAAAACAGAGACCCGATTAGATCATTTTATATTATGATTGATATAATAATTCAGTGTAATTCTATTACATTTGTTCAATTTACGACGCTCCTATTTCAGATAGCGTATTGGGCTGTGCGGCATCTTAAAACGCCTGAAATGTCGAGTAAAATGCACTACTAAACTTCTAAGATAGGGCAATCGGAGACCCGATTAGATCATCTTATATTATGATTAATATAAGAATTCAGTGTAATTGTATCACATTTGTTCAATTTGCGACGCTCCTGTTTCAGATAGCGTATTGGACTAAACGGCACCTTAAAGCGCATGAAATGGCGAGTAAAGTGCACTATTAAACTTCTTGGATAGGGCAACCAGAGACACGATTAGATCATTTTATATTATGGGTAATATAAGAATTCTGCGTAATTCTATCACATTTGTTCAATTTACGTCGCTCCTATTTCAGATAGCGTATTGGGCTAAGCGGCATCTTAAAGCGCATGAAATGTCGAGTAAAATGCACTACTAAGCTTCTAGGATAGGGCAATCAGAGACCCGATTAGATCATTTTATATTTTGGTTAACATAAGAATTCAGCGAAATTCTATCACATTTGTTCAATTTACGTCGCACCAATTTCAGATAGCGTATTGGACTAGGCGGCACCGTAAAACGCATGGAATATCGAGTAAAATGGACTACTAAACTTCTAGGATAGGGCAATCAGAATCCCGATTAGATCATCTTATATTACTGTTAATTTAAGTATTCATCGTAACTCTATCACATTTGTCCAATTCACGTCGCTCCTACACCCGATATCGTATTGAGATTGGCGGCATTTTAAAGCGCATGAAATGGCGAGTAAAATGCAGTATTAAACTTCTAGGATAGGGCAATCAGAGACCCGATTAGATCATCTTATATTATGATTAATATAAGAATTCAGTGTAATTCTATCTCATTTGTTCAATTTACGACGCTCTTATTTCAGAAAGCGTATTGGACTAAACGGCACCTTAAAGCGCATGAAATGGCGAGTAAAATGCACTATCAAACTTCTATGATAGGGCAATCAGAGACCCGTTTAGATCATTTTATATTACTGTTAATATAAGAATTCAGCGTGATTTTATCATATTTCTTCAATTTACGTCGCCCCTATTTCAGATAGCGTATTGGGCTAGGTGGCATCATAAAGCGCATGAAATGTCGAGTAAAACGCACTATTAAACTTCTATGATAGGGCAATGAGACACCCGATTAGATCATCTTATAGTATGATTAATATAAGAATTCTGCGTAATTCTATCACATTTGTTCAATTTACGTCGCTCCAACTTCAGATAGCGTGTCGGGATAAGCGGCTCCTTAAAGAACATGAAATGCCGAGCAAAATGCACTATTAAACTTCTATGATAGAGCAATCAGAGACCCGATTAGATCACTTTATATTATGGTTAATATAAGAAATCAGCGTTATTCTATCACATTTGTTCAATTTACGTCGCTCCTATTTCAGGTAGCATATAGGGCTAGGCGGCACCATAAAGCGCATGAAATGTCGAGTAAAATGTACTACTAAGCTTCGAGGATAGGGCAATCATAGACCCGATTAGATCACTTTATATTATGGTTAATATAAGAATTCTGCGTAATTCTATCACATTTGTTCAACTTATGTCGCTCCAATTTGAGATAGCATATTGGGATAGGCGGCATCTTAAAGCGCGTGGAATGACGAGTAAAATGCACTACTAACCTTCTATGATAGGGCAACCAGAGACCCGATTAGATCATTTCATATTATGGTTAATATAAGAATTTTGCGAAATTCTATCACATTTGTTTAATTTACCTACCTCCAATTTCAGATAGCGTATTGGGCTAGGCGGCATCTTAAGGCGCATGAAATGTCGAGTAAAATGCACTACCAAACTTCTCGGATAGGGGTAACAGAGACCCGATTAGGACATCTTATATTATGGTTAATATAAGAATTCAGCAAAATTTTATCACATTTGTTCAATTTACGTCGCCCCTACTTCAGATGGCGCATTGTTCTAGGTGGCATCTTAAAGTGCATGAAGTGTTGAGTTAAATGCACTACTAAACTTCTATGATAGGGCAATCAGAGACCCGATTAGATCATTTTATATTTTTGTTAATATAAGAATTCAACGTAATTTTATCACATTTGCTCAATTTATATCGCTCCTATTTCAGATAGCGGATTGGGCCTGGCGGCACCTTAAAGCGCATGAAATGACGTGTAAAATATACTATTAAACTTCTATGATAGGGCAATCAGAGACCCGATTAGATCATCTTATATTATGGTTAATTTAAGAATTCGTCGTAACTCTATCACATTTGGTCAATTTACGTAGTTCCCATTTCAGATAGTGGATTGGGCTAGGAGTCACCTTAAAGCGCATGAAATGACGAGTAAACTGCACTATTAAACTTCCATGATAGAGCAATCGGAGACCCGATTAGACCATTTTATATTATGGTTAATAGAAGAAATCAACGTAATGGAACCACATTTATTCAATTTACGTCGCTCCTCTTTCAGATAGCTTATTGGGCTAAGCAGAATCTTAAAGCGCGTGGTATGGTGAGTAAAATGCACTACTAACCATCTATGATAGGGCAATCGGAGACCCGATTAGATCAGTTTATATTATGGCTAATATAAGAATTCCGCGAAATTCTATCACATTTGTTCAATTTACGTCGCTTCTATTTCAGATGGCGTATTGGGCTAAGCGGAATCTTAAAGCGCATGAAATGTCGAGTAAAATGCACTGCTAAACTTCTAGGATTGGGCAATCAGAGACCCGATTAGATCAACTTATATTATAGTTAATTTAAGAATTCGTCGTAACTCTATCACATTTGTTCAATTCACGTAGCTCCAGTTTCGGATAGCGTATTGGGATAGGCGACACCTTAAAGCGCATGAAATAACGAGTAAAATGCACTGCTAACCTTCTATGATAGGGCAATCAGAGACCCGATTAGATCATCTTATATTATTGTTAATATAAGAATTCAGTGTAATTCTATCACGTTTGTTCAATTTACGTCGCTCCTATTACAGATAGCGTATTGGGCTAAGCGACACCTTAAGGCGCATGAAATGACGAGTAACATGCACT
>CAKAJE020000496.1:0-54841 GCA_916610135.2 Macropis europaea | reverse complement strand
CATTTTATATTATGGTTAATTTAAGAATTCAGCAAAATTCTATCACATTTGTTCAATTTACGTCGCTCCTATTTCAGACAGCGTACTGGGCTAGGCGGCATCTTAAAGCGTGTGGAATGGCGAGTAAAATACACTATTAACCTTCTATGATAGGGCAATCAGAGACCAGACTAGATCATTTTATACTTTGGTTAATATAAGAATTCAGCGAAATTCTATCACATTTGTTCAATTTACGTCGCTCCTATTTCAGATAGCGTATTGGGCTAGGCGGCATCTGAAAGCGCATGAAATGACGAGTGAAATGCACTATTATACTTCTAGGGTAGGGCGAACAGAGACACGAAGAGATCATTTTACATTAAGGTGAATATAAGAATGCAGCGTAATTCTGTCACATTTGTTCAATTTACGTCGCTCCTATTTCAGATAGCGTATTGGGGTAAGCGGCATCTCAAAGCGCATGAAATGGCGAGTAAAATGCACTATTAAACTTCTAGGATAAGGCAAACAGAGACCCGATTCGATCATTTTATATTACGGTTAATATAAGAATTCAGCGTAATTCTATCACATTTGTTCAATTTACGTCGCTCCAATTTCAGATAGCGTACTGGGCTAGGCGGCATCTTAAAGCGTGTGGAAAGGCGAGCTAAATTCACTATTAAACTTCTATGATAGGGCAATCACAGACCCGACTAGATCATTTTACATTAAGGTTAATATAAGAATTCAGCGTAATTCTATCACATTTGTTCAACTTACGTCGCTCCTATTTCAGATAGTGTGCTGGGCTAGGCGGCATCTTAAAGCGTGTGGAAGGGCGAGCTAAATGCACTATTAAACTTCTATGATAGGGCAATCAGAGACCCGACTAGATCATTTTATATTTTGGTTAATATAAGAATTCAGCGAAATTCTATCACATTTGTTCAATTTACGTCGCTCCTATTTCAGATAGCGTATTGGGGTAAGCGGCATCGCAAAGCGCATGAAATGACGAGTGAAATGCACTATTAAACTTCTAGGGTACGGCGGACAAAGATCCGATTAGATCATTTTACATTAAGGTTAATATAAGAATTCAGCGAAACTCTATCACATTTGTTCAATTTACGTCGCTCATATTTCAGATAGCATATTGGGCTACACGGCATATGAAAGCGCACGAAATGGCGAGTAAAATGCCCTATTAAACTTCTAGGGTAGGGCAAACAGAGACCGGATAAGATCATTTTATATTATGGTTAATTTAAGAATTCAGCGAAACTCAATCATATTTGTTCAATTTACGTCGCTCCTATTTCAGATAGCGTATTGGGCTAAGCGGCATCTCAATGCGCATGAAATGGCGAGTAAAATGCACTATTAAACTTCTAGGATAAGGCAAACAGAGACCCGATTAGATCATTTTATATTACGGTTAATATAAGAATTCAGCGTAATTCTATCACATTTGTTCAACTTACGTCGCTCCTATTTCAGATAGCGTACTTGGCTAGGCGGCATCTTAAAGCGCGTGAAATGGCGAGTAAAATGCAATATTAAACTTCCATGATAGGGCTATCGGAGACCCGATTAGATCATTTTATATTTTGGTTAATATAAGAATCCAGCGAAATTCTATCACATTTGTTCAATTTACGTCGCTCCTATTTCAGATAGCTTATTGGGCTTAGCGGCATCTCAATCCGCATGAAATGACGAGTATAATGCACTATTAAACTTCTAGGATAAGGCAAACAGAGACCCGATTAGATCATTTTACATTAAGGTTAATATAAGAATTCAACGAAATTCTATCACATTTGTTCAATTTACGTCGCTTCTATTACAGATAGCTTATTGGGCTTAGCGGCATCTCAAAGCGCATGAAATGACCAGTGAAATGCACTATTAAACTTCTAGGGTAGGGCAAACAGAGACCCGATTAGGTCATTTTATATTATGGTTAATTTAAGAATTCAGCAAAATTCACTCACATTTGTTCAATTTACGTCGTTCCTATTTCAGATAGCGTCCTGGGCTAAGCGGCATCTAAAAGCGCATGAAATGTCGAGTATAATGCACTATTATACTTCTAGGATAAGGCAAACAGAGACCCGACTAGATCATTTTATATTACGGTTAATATAAGAATTCAGCGTAATTCTATCACATTTGTTCAAGTTACGTCGCTCCTATTTCAGATAGCGTACTGGGCTAGGCGGCATCTTAAAGCGCGTGGAATGGCGAGTAAAATGCACTACTAATCTTCTATGATAGGGCAATCAGAGACCCGATTAGATCATTTTATATTTTGATTAATATAAGATTTCAGGGAAATTCTATCACATTTGTTCAACTTACGTCGCTCCTATTTCAGATAGCGTATTGTGCTAAGCGGCATCTCAAAGCGCATGAAATGGCGAGTGAAATGCACTATTAGACTTCTATGGTAGGGCGAACAGAGACCCGATTGGATCATTTTACATTAAGGTTAATACAAGGATTCACGGAAATTCTATCACATTTGTTCAAGTTACGTCGCTCCTATTTCAGATAGCGTACTGGGCTAGGCGGCAGCTTAAAGCGCGTGGAATGGCGAGTAAAATGCACTACTAATCTTCTATGATAGGGCAATCAGAGACCCGATTAGATCATTTTATATTTTGATTAATATAAGATTTCAGGGAAATTCTATCACATTTGTTCAATTTACGTCGCTCCTATTTCAGATGGCGTATTGGGCTAAGCGGGATCTCAAAGCGCATGAAATGGCGAGTGAAATGCACCATTAGACTTCTATGGTAGGGCGAACAGAGACCCGATTAGATCATTCTACATTAATGTTAATACAAGGATTCACGGAAATTCTATCACATTTGTTCAATTTACGTCGCTCCTATTTCAGATAGCGTATTCGGCTAAGCGGCATCTCAAAGCGCATGAAATGGCGAATAAAATGCACTATTAAACTTCTAGGCTAGGGCGAACAGAGACCCGATCAGAGCATTTTACATTATGGTTAATAAAAGAATTCAGCGAAATTCTATCACATTTGTTCAATTTACGTCGCTCCTATTTCAGATAGCGTATTGTGCTATGCGGCATCTCAAAGCACATGCAATGGCGAGTAAAATGCACTATTAAACTTCAACGGTAGGGCAAACAGGGACCCGATTAGATCATTTTATATTATGGTTAATTTAAGAATTCAGTGAAATTCTATCACATTTGTTCAATTTACGTCGTTCCTATTTCAGATAGCGTCCTAGGCTAAGCGGCATCTAAAAGCGCATGAAATGGCGAATAAAATGCACTATTAAACTTCTAGGCTAGGGCGAACAGAGACCCGATTAGATCATTTTATATTATGGTTAATATAAGATTTCAGGGAGATTCTATCACATCTGTTCAATTTACGTCGCTCCTATTTCAGATAGCGTATTCGGCTAAGCGGCATCTCAAAGCGCATAAAATGGCGAATAAAATGCACTATTAAACTTCTAGGGTAGGGCAAACAGAGACCTGATTAGATCATTTTATATTATGGTTAATTTAAGAATTCAACAATATTCTATCACATTTGTTCAACTTACGTCGCTCCTATTTCAGATAGCGTACTGGGCTAGGAGGCATCTTAAAGCCCGTGGAATGTCGAGTAAAATGCACTACTAAACTTCTATGATAGGGCAATCAGAGACCCGATTAGATCATTTTATATTTTGGTTAATATAAGAATTCAACGAAATTCTATCACATTTGTTCAATTTACGTCGCTCCTATTTCAGATAGCGTATTGGGCTAGGCGGCATCTGAAAGCGCATGAAATGACGAGTGAAATGCACTATTATACTTCTAGGGTAGGGCGAACAGAGACCCGATTAGATCATTTTATATTATGGTTAATTTAAGATGTCAGCAAAATTCTATCCCATTTGTTCAATTTACGTCGCTCCTGTTTCAGATAGCGTGCTGGGCCATGCTGCATCTTAAAGCGCGTGGAATGGCGAGTAAAATGCACTATTAAACTTCTACGATAGGGCAATCAGAGACCCGATTAGATCATTTTATATTTTGGTTAATATAAGAATTCAACGAAATTCTATCACATTTGTTCAATTTACGTCGCTCCTATTACAGATAGCTTATTGGGCTTAGCGGCATCTCAAAGCGCATGAAATGTCGACTGAAATGCACTATTACACTTCTAGGGTAGGGCAAACAGAGACCCGATTAGACCATTTTATATTATGGTTAATTTAAGAATTCAGCAAAATTCTATCACATTTGTTCAATTTACGTCGCTCCTATTTCAGACAGCGTACTGGGCTAGGCGGCATCTTAAAGCGTGTGGAATGGCGAGTAAAATACACTATTAACCTTCTATGATAGGGCAATCAGAGACCAGACTAGATCATTTTATACTTTGGTTAATATAAGAATTCAGCGAAATTCTATCACATTTGTTCAATTTACGTCGCTCCTATTTCAGATAGCGTATTGGGCTAGGCGGCATCTGAAAGCGCATGAAATGACGAGTGAAATTGCACTATTATACTTCTAGGGTAGGGCGAACAGAGACACGAAGAGATCATTTTACATTAAGGTGAATATAAGAATGCAGCGTAATTCTGTCACATTTGTTCAACTTACGTCGCTCCTATTTCAGATAGCGTATTGGGTTAAGCGTCATCTCAAAGCGCATGAAATGACGAGTGAAATGCACTATTAAACTTCTAGGGTAGGGCGAACAGAGACCCGATTAGATCATTTTACATTAAGGTTAATATAAGTATTCAGCGAGATTCTATCACACTTGTTCAATTTACGTCGCTTCTATTTCAGACAGCGTACTGGGCTAGGCGGCATCTTAAAGCGCGTGGAATGGCGAGTAAAATGCACTATTAAACTTCTAGGATAAGGCAAACAGAGACCCGATTCGATCATTTTATATTACGGTTAATATAAGAATTCAGCGTAATTCTATCACATTTGTTCAATTTACGTCGCTCCAATTTCAGATAGCGTACTGGGCTAGGCGGCATCTTAAAGCGTGTGGAAAGGCGAGCTAAATTCACTATTAAACTTCTATGATAGGGCAATCACAGACCCGACTAGATCATTTTACATTAAGGTTAATATAAGAATTCAGCGTAATTCTATCACATTTGTTCAACTTACGTCGCTCCTATTTCAGATAGTGTGCTGGGCTAGGCGGCATCTTAAAGCGTGTGGAAGGGCGAGCTAAATGCACTATTGAACTTCTATGATAGGGCAATCAGAGACCCGACTAGATCATTTTATATTTTGGTTAATATAAGAATTCAGCGAAATTCTATCACATTTGTTCAATTTACGTCGCTCCTATTTCAGATAGCGTATTGGGGTAAGCGGCATCGCAAAGCGCATGAAATGACGAGTGAAATGCACTATTAAACTTCTAGGGTACGGCGGACAAAGATCCGATTAGATCATTTTACATTAAGGTTAATATAAGAATTCAGCGAAACTCTATCACATTTGTTCAATTTACGTCGCTCATATTTCAGATAGCATATTGGGCTACACGGCATATGAAAGCGCACGAAATGGCGAGTAAAATGCCCTATTAAACTTCTAGGGTAGGGCAAACAGAGACCGGATAAGATCATTTTATATTATGGTTAATTTAAGAATTCAGCGAAACTCAATCATATTTGTTCAATTTACGTCGCTCCTATTTCAGATAGCGTATTGGGCTAAGCGGCATCTCAATGCGCATGAAATGGCGAGTAAAATGCACTATTAAACTTCTAGGATAAGGCAAACAGAGACCCGATTAGATCATTTTATATTTTGGTTAATATAAGAATCCAGCGAAATTCTATCACATTTGTTCAATTTACGTCGCTCCTATTTCAGATAGCTTATTGGGCTTAGCGGCATCTCAATCCGCATGAAATGACGAGTATAATGCACTATTAAACTTCTAGGATAAGGCAAACAGAGACCCGATTAGATCATTTTACATTAAGGTTAATATAAGAATTCAACGAAATTCTATCACATTTGTTCAATTTACGTCGCTTCTATTACAGATAGCTTATTGGGCTTAGCGGCATCTCAAAGCGCATGAAATGACCAGTGAAATGCACTATTAAACTTCTAGGGTAGGGCAAACAGAGACCCGATTAGGTCATTTTATATTATGGTTAATTTAAGAATTCAGCAAAATTCACTCACATTTGTTCAATTTACGTCGTTCCTATTTCAGATAGCGTCCTGGGCTAAGCGGCATCTAAAAGCGCATGAAATGTCGAGTATAATGCACTATTATACTTCTAGGATAAGGCAAACAGAGACCCGACTAGATCATTTTATATTACGGTTAATATAAGAATTCAGCGTAATTCTATCACATTTGTTCAAGTTACGTCGCTCCTATTTCAGATAGCTAATTGGGAAAAGCGGCATCTCAAAGCGCATGAAATGACGAGTGAAATGCACTATTAATCTTCTAGGGTAGGGCGAACAGAGACCCGATTAGAACACTTTACATTAAGGTTAATATAAGAATTCAGCGAAAGTCTCCCACATTTGTTCAATTTACGTCGCTGATATTTCAGATAGCGTATTGGGCTAAGCGGCATCTCAATGCGCATGAAATGGCGAGTAAAATGCACTATTAAACTTCTAGGATAAGGCAAACAGAGACCCGATTAGATCATTTTATATTACGGTTAATATAAGAAATCAGCGAAATTCTATCACATTTGTTCAACTTACGTCGCTCCTATTTCAGATAGCGTATTGGGCTAAGCGGCATCTCAAAGCGCATGAAATGACGAGTGAAATGCACTATTAATCTTCAAGGGTAGGGCGAACAGAGACCCAATTAGAACATTTTACATTAAGGTTAATATAAGAATTCAGCGAAATTCTCTCACATTTGTTCAATTTACGTCGCTCCTATTTCAGATAGCTTATTGGGCAAAGCGGCATCTCAAAGCGCAAGATATGGCGAGTAAAATGCACTATTAAACTTCTAGGGTAGGGCGAACAGAGACCCAATTAGAACATTTTACATTAAGGTTAATATAAGAATTCAGCGAAATTCTCTCACATTTGTTCAATTTACGTCGCTCCTATTTCAGATAGCTTATTGGGCAAAGCGGCATCTCAAAGCGCAAGATATGGCTAGTAAAATGCACTATTAAACTTCTAGGGTAGGGCGAACAGTGAACCGATTAGATCATTTTACATTAAGGTTAATATAAGAATTCAGGGAAATTCTATCACATTTGTTCAATTTACGTCGCTCCTATTTCAGATAGCGTACTGGGCTAGGCGGCATCTTAAAGCGCGTGGAATGGCGAGTGAAATGCACTATTAAACTTCTATGATAGGGCAATCAGAGAACCGATTAGATCATTTTATATTTTGGTTAATATAAGAATTCAGCGAAATTCTATTACAATTGTTCTATTTACGTCGCTCCTATTTCAGATAGCGTGTTGGGCTAAGCGGCATCTCAAAGCGCATGAAATGGCGAGTGAAATGCACAATTAGACTTCTATGGTAGGGCGAACAGAGACACGATTAGATCATTTTACATTGAGGTTAATATAAGAATTCAGTGAAATTCTATCACATTTGTTCAACTTATATCGCTCCAATTTCAGATAGCGTATTATGCTAACCGGCATCTCAAAGCGCATGAAATGACGAGTATAATGCACTATTATACTTCTAGGATAAGGCAAACAGAGACCCGATTAGATCATTTTATATTACGGTTAATATAAGAATGCAGCGTGGTTCTATCACATTTGTTCAAGTTACGTCGCTCCTATTTCAGATAGCGTACTGGGCTAGGCGGCATCTTAAAGCGCGTGGAATGGCGAGTGAAATGCACTATTAAACTTCTATGATAGGGCAATCAGAGAACCGATTAGATCATTTTATATTTTGGTTAATATAAGAATTCAGCGAAATTCTATTACAATTGTTCTATTTACGTCGCTCCTATTTCAGATAGCGTGTTGGGCTAAGCGGCATCTCAAAGCGCATGAAATGGCGAGTGGAATGCACTATTAAACTTCTAGGGTAGGGCGAATAGAGACCCGATTAGATCATTTTACATTAAGGTTAATATAAGTATTCAGGGAAATTCTATCATATTTGTTCAATTTACGTCGCTCCTATTTCAGATAGCGTATTGGGATAAGCGGCATCTCAAAGAGCATGAAATGGCGAGTAAAATGCACTGTTAAACTTCTAGGGTAGGGCAAACAGAGACCCGATTAGATCATTTCATATTATGGTTTATTTAAGAATTCAGAAAAATTCTATCACATTTGTTCAATTTACGTCGCTGATATTTCAGATAGCGTATTGGGCTAAGCGGCATCTCAATGCGCATAAAATGGCGAGTAAAATGCACTATTAAACTTCTAGGGTAAGGCAAACAGAGACCCGATTCGTTCATTTTATATTACGGTTAATATAAGTATTCAGCGTAATTCTATCACATTTGTTCAACGTACGTCGCTCCTATTTCAGATAGCGTACTGGGCTAGGCGGCATCTTAAAGCGCGTGGAATGGCGGGTAAAATGCACTATTAAACTTCTATGATAGGGCTATCAGAGACCCGATTAGATCATTTTATGTTTTGGTTAATATAAGAATTCAGCGAAATTCTATCACATTTGTTCAACTTACGTCGCTCCTATTTCAGATAGCGTATTGGGCTAAGCGGCATCTCAAAGCGCATAAAATGACGAGTGAAATGCAATATTAATCTTCAAGGGTAGGGCGAACAGAGACCCGATTAGAACATTTTACATTAAGGTTAATATAAGAATTCAGCCAAATTCTATCACATTTGTTCAATTTACATCGCTCCTATTGCAGATATCGTATTGGGCTAAGCGACATCTCAAAGCGCATGAAATGTCGAGTAAAATGCACTGCTAAACTTCTAGGGTAGGGCGAAGAAAGGCCCGATTAGATCATTTTACATTAAGGTTAATATAAGAATTCAGCGTAATTCTATCACATTTGTTCAACTTACGTCGCTCCTATTTCAGATAGTGTACTGGGCTAGGCGGCATCTTAAAGCGTGTGGAAAGGCGAGCTAAATGCACTATCGAACTTCTATGATAGGGCAATCAGAGACCCGACTAGATCATTTTATATTTTGGTTAATATAAGAATTCAGCGAAATTCTATCACATTTGTTCAATTTACGTCGCTCCTATTTCAGATAGCGTATTGGGGTAAGCGGCATCTCAAAGCGCATGAAATGGCGAGTAAAATGCACTATTAAACATATAGGGTAGGGCAAACAAAGACCCGATTAGATCCTTTTATATTATGGTTAATTTCAGAATTCAGCGAAATTCTATCACATTTGTTCAATTTACGTCGTTCCTATTTCACATAGCGTCCTAGGCTAAGCGGCATCTAAAAGCGCATGAAATGGCGAATAAAATGCACTATTAAACTTCTAGGCTAGGGCGAACAGAGACCCGATCAGATCATTTTATATTATGGTTAATATAAGATTTCAGGGAGATTCTATCACATCTGTTCAATTTACGTCGCTCCTATTTCAGATAGCGTATTCGGCTAAGCGGCATCTCAAAGCGCATAAAATGGCGAATAAAATGCACTATTAAACTTCTAGGGTAGGGCAAACAGAGACCCGATTAGATCATTTTATATTATGGTTAATTTAAGATGTCAGCAAAATTCTATCCCATTTGTTCAATTTACGTCGCTCCTGTTTCAGATAGCGTGCTGGGCCATGCTGCATCTTAAAGCGCGTGGAATGGCGAGTAAAATGCACTATTAAACTTCTACGATAGGGCAATCAGAGACCCGATTAGATCATTTTATATTTTGGTTAATATAAGAATTCAACGAAATTCTATCACATTTGTTCAATTTACGTCGCTCCTATTACAGATAGCTTATTGGGCTTAGCGGCATCTCAAAGCGCATGAAATGTCGAGTGAAATGCACTATTACACTTCTAGGGTAGGGCAAACAGAGACCCGATTAGACCATTTTATATTATGGTTAATTTAAGAATTCAGCAAAATTCTATCACATTTGTTCAATTTACGTCGCTCCTATTTCAGACAGCGTACTGGGCTAGGCGGCATCTTAAAGCGTGTGGAATGGCGAGTAAAATACACTATTAACCTTCTATGATAGGGCAATCAGAGACCAGACTAGATCATTTTATACTTTGGTTAATATAAGAATTCAGCGAAATTCTATCACATTTGTTCAATTTACGTCGCTCCTATTTCAGATAGCGTATTGGGCTAGGCGGCATCTGAAAGCGCATGAAATGACGAGTGAAATGCACTATTATACTTCTAGGGTAGGGCGAACAGAGACACGAAGAGATCATTTTACATTAAGGTGAATATAAGAATGCAGCGTAATTCTGTCACATTTGTTCAATTTACGTCGCTCCTATTTCAGATAGCGTATTGGGGTAAGCGGCATCTCAAAGCGCATGAAATGGCGAGTAAAATGCACTATTAAACTTCTAGGATAAGGCAAACAGAGACCCGATTCGATCATTTTATATTACGGTTAATATAAGAATTCAGCGTAATTCTATCACATTTGTTCAATTTACGTCGCTCCAATTTCAGATAGCGTACTGGGCTAGGCGGCATCTTAAAGCGTGTGGAAAGGCGAGCTAAATTCACTATTAAACTTCTATGATAGGGCAATCACAGACCCGACTAGATCATTTTACATTAAGGTTAATATAAGAATTCAGCGTAATTCTATCACATTTGTTCAACTTACGTCGCTCCTATTTCAGATAGTGTGCTGGGCTAGGCGGCATCTTAAAGCGTGTGGAAGGGCGAGCTAAATGCACTATTAAACTTCTATGATAGGGCAATCAGAGACCCGACTAGATCATTTTATATTTTGGTTAATATAAGAATTCAGCGAAATTCTATCACATTTGTTCAATTTACGTCGCTCCTATTTCAGATAGCGTATTGGGGTAAGCGGCATCGCAAAGCGCATGAAATGACGAGTGAAATGCACTATTAAACTTCTAGGGTACGGCGGACAAAGATCCGATTAGATCATTTTACATTAAGGTTAATATAAGAATTCAGCGAAACTCTATCACATTTGTTCAATTTACGTCGCTCATATTTCAGATAGCATATTGGGCTACACGGCATATGAAAGCGCACGAAATGGCGAGTAAAATGCCCTATTAAACTTCTAGGGTAGGGCAAACAGAGACCGGATAAGATCATTTTATATTATGGTTAATTTAAGAATTCAGCGAAACTCAATCATATTTGTTCAATTTACGTCGCTCCTATTTCAGATAGCGTATTGGGCTAAGCGGCATCTCAATGCGCATGAAATGGCGAGTAAAATGCACTATTAAACTTCTAGGATAAGGCAAACAGAGACCCGATTAGATCATTTTATATTACGGTTAATATAAGAATTCAGCGTAATTCTATCACATTTGTTCAACTTACGTCGCTCCTATTTCAGATAGCGTACTTGGCTAGGCGGCATCTTAAAGCGCGTGAAATGGCGAGTAAAATGCAATATTAAACTTCCATGATAGGGCTATCGGAGACCCGATTAGATCATTTTATATTTTGGTTAATATAAGAATCCAGCGAAATTCTATCACATTTGTTCAATTTACGTCGCTCCTATTTCAGATAGCTTATTGGGCTTAGCGGCATCTCAATCCGCATGAAATGACGAGTATAATGCACTATTAAACTTCTAGGATAAGGCAAACAGAGACCCGATTAGATCATTTTACATTAAGGTTAATATAAGAATTCAACGAAATTCTATCACATTTGTTCAATTTACGTCGCTTCTATTACAGATAGCTTATTGGGCTTAGCGGCATCTCAAAGCGCATGAAATGACCAGTGAAATGCACTATTAAACTTCTAGGGTAGGGCAAACAGAGACCCGATTAGGTCATTTTATATTATGGTTAATTTAAGAATTCAGCAAAATTCACTCACATTTGTTCAATTTACGTCGTTCCTATTTCAGATAGCGTCCTGGGCTAAGCGGCATCTAAAAGCGCATGAAATGTCGAGTATAATGCACTATTATACTTCTAGGATAAGGCAAACAGAGACCCGACTAGATCATTTTATATTACGGTTAATATAAGAATTCAGCGTAATTCTATCACATTTGTTCAAGTTACGTCGCTCCTATTTCAGATAGCGTACTGGGCTAGGCGGCATCTTAAAGCGCGTGGAATGGCGAGTAAAATGCACTACTAATCTTCTATGATAGGGCAATCAGAGACCCGATTAGATCATTTTATATTTTGATTAATATAAGATTTCAGGGAAATTCTATCACATTTGTTCAACTTACGTCGCTCCTATTTCAGATAGCGTATTGTGCTAAGCGGCATCTCAAAGCGCATGAAATGGCGAGTGAAATGCATTATTAGACTTCTATGGTAGGGCGAACAGAGACCCGATTGGATCATTTTACATTAAGGTTAATACAAGGATTCACGGAAATTCTATCACATTTGTTCAAGTTACGTCGCTCCTATTTCAGATAGCGTACTGGGCTAGGCGGCAGCTTAAAGCGCGTGGAATGGCGAGTAAAATGCACTACTAATCTTCTATGATAGGGCAATCAGAGACCCGATTAGATCATTTTATATTTTGATTAATATAAGATTTCAGGGAAATTCTATCACATTTGTTCAATTTACGTCGCTCCTATTTCAGATGGCGTATTGGGCTAAGCGGGATCTCAAAGCGCATGAAATGGCGAGTGAAATGCACCATTAGACTTCTATGGTAGGGCGAACAGAGACCCGATTAGATCATTCTACATTAATGTTAATACAAGGATTCACGGAAATTCTATCACATTTGTTCAATTTACGTCGCTCCTATTTCAGATAGCGTATTCGGCTAAGCGGCATCTCAAAGCGCATGAAATGGCGAATAAAATGCACTATTAAACTTCTAGGCTAGGGCGAACAGAGACCCGATCAGATCATTTTACATTATGGTTAATAAAAGAATTCAGCGAAATTCTATCACATTTGTTCAATTTACGTCGCTCCTATTTCAGATAGCGTATTGTGCTATGCGGCATCTCAAAGCACATGCAATGGCGAGTAAAATGCACTATTAAACTTCAACGGTAGGGCAAACAGGGACCCGATTAGATCATTTTATATTATGGTTAATTTAAGAATTCAGTGAAATTCTATCACATTTGTTCAATTTACGTCGTTCCTATTTCAGATAGCGTCCTAGGCTAAGCGGCATCTAAAAGCGCATGAAATGGCGAATAAAATGCACTATTAAACTTCTAGGCTAGGGCGAACAGAGACCCGATTAGATCATTTTATATTATGGTTAATATAAGATTTCAGGGAGATTCTATCACATCTGTTCAATTTACGTCGCTCCTATTTCAGATAGCGTATTCGGCTAAGCGGCATCTCAAAGCGCATAAAATGGCGAATAAAATGCACTATTAAACTTCTAGGGTAGGGCAAACAGAGACCTGATTAGATCATTTTATATTATGGTTAATTTAAGAATTCAACAATATTCTATCACATTTGTTCAACTTACGTCGCTCCTATTTCAGATAGCGTACTGGGCTAGGAGGCATCTTAAAGCCCGTGGAATGTCGAGTAAAATGCACTACTAAACTTCTATGATAGGGCAATCAGAGACCCGATTAGATCATTTTATATTTTGGTTAATATAAGAATTCAAGGAAATAGTATCATATTTGTTCAATTTGCGTCGCTCCTATTTCAGATAGCGTATTGGGCTAAGCGGCATCACAAAGCGCATGAAATGGCGAACAAAATGCACTATTAAACTTCTAGGCTAGGGCGAACAGGGACCAGATTAGATCATTTTATATTTTGGTTAACATAAGGATTCTGCGAAATTTTATCACATTTGTTCAATTTACGTCGCTCCTATTTCGGATAGCTTATTGGGCTAAGCGGCATCTGAAGGCGCATGAAGTGACGAGTAAAATGCACTATTAAACTTCTAGGGTAGGGCAAACAGAGACCCGATTAGATCATTTTATATTATGGTTAATTTAAGATGTCAGCAAAATTCTATCCCATTTGTTCAATTTACGTCGCTCCTGTTTCAGATAGCGTGCTGGGCCATGCTGCATCTTAAAGCGCGTGGAATGGCGAGTAAAATGCACTATTAAACTTCTACGATAGGGCAATCAGAGACCAGACTAGATCATTTTATACTTTGGTTAATATAAGAATTCAGCGAAATTCTATCACATTTGTTCAATTTACGTCGCTCCTATTTCAGATAGCGTATTGGGCTAGGCGGCATCTGAAAGCGCATGAAATGACGAGTGAAATGCACTATTATACTTCTAGGGTAGGGCGAACAGAGACACGAAGAGATCATTTTACATTAAGGTGAATATAAGAATGCAGCGTAATTCTGTCACATTTGTTCAATTTACGTCGCTCCTATTTCAGATAGCTTATTGGGCAAAGCGGCATCTCAAAGCGCAAGATATGGCGAGTAAAATGCACTATTAAACTTCTAGGGTAGGGCGAACAGAGACCCAATTAGAACATTTTACATTAAGGTTAATATAAGAATTCAGCGAAATTCTCTCACATTTGTTCAATTTACGTCGCTCCTATTTCAGATAGCTTATTGGGCAAAGCGGCATCTCAAAGCGCAAGATATGGCGAGTAAAATGCACTATTAAACTTCTAGGGTAGGGCGAACAGAGACCCAATTAGAACATTTTACATTAAGGTTAATATAAGAATTCAGCGAAATTCTCTCACATTTGTTCAATTTACGTCGCTCCTATTTCAGATAGCTTATTGGGCAAAGCGGCATCTCAAAGCGCAAGATATGGCGAGTAAAATGCACTATTAAACTTCTAGGGTAGGGCGAACAGAGACCCGATTAGATCATTTTACATTAAGGTTAATATAAGTATTCAGCGAGATTCTATCACACTTGTTCAATTTACGTCGCTTCTATTTCAGACAGCGTACTGGGCTAGGCGGCATCTCAAAGCGCGTGGAATGGCGAGTAAAATGCACTATTAACCTTCTATGATAGGGCAATCAGAGACCAGATTAGATCATTTTATACATTGGTTAATATAAGAATTCAGCGTAATTCTGTCACATTTGTTCAACTTACGTCGCTCCTATTTCAGATAGCGTACTGGGCTAGGCGTCACCTTAAAGCGCGTGGAATGACGAGTAAAATGCACTACTAAACTTCTATGATAGGGCAATCAGAGACCCGATTAGATCATTTTATATTTTGTTTAATATAAGATTTCACGGAAATTCTATCACATTTGTTCAATTTACGTCGCTCCTATTTCAGATAGCGTATTGGGCTATGCGGCATCTCAAAGCGCATGAAATGGCGAGTAAAATGCACTATTAAACTTCTAGGGTAGGGAAAACAGAGACCCGATGAGATCATTTTACATTCTGGTTAATAAAATAATTCAGCGAAATTCTATCACATTTGTTCAACTTTCGTTGCTCCTATTTCAGATAGCGTATTGGGTTAAGCGGCATCTCAAAGCGCATGAAATGGCGAGTGAAATGCACAATTAGACTTCTATGGTAGGGCGAACAGAGACACGATTAGATCATTTTACATTGAGGTTAATATAAGAATTCAGTGAAATTCTATCACATTCGTTCAATTTAGGTCGCTCCTATTTCAGATAGCGTCTTGGGCTAAGCGGCATCTCAAAGCGCATGAAATGACGAGTAAAATGCACTATTAATCTTCTATGATAGGGCAATCAGAGACCCGATTAGATCATTTTATATTATAGTTAATTTAAGAATTCAGCGAAATTCTATCACATTTGTTCAATTTACGTCGCTCCTATTTCAGATAGCGTATTGGGCAAAGCGGCATCTCAAAGCGTATGAAATGGCGAATAAAATGCACTATTAAAGTTCTAGGCTCGGGAGAACAGAGATCCGATTAGATCATTTTACATTATGGTTAATAAAGAATTCAGCGAAATTCTATCACATTTGTTCAACTTATATCGCTCCAATTTCAGATAGCGTATTATGCTAACCGGCATCTCAAAGCGCATGAAATGACGAGTATAATGCACTATTATACTTCTAGGATAAGGCAAACAGAGACCCGATTAGATCATTTTATATTACGGTTAATATAAGAATGCAGCGTGGTTCTATCACATTTGTTCAAGTTACGTCGCTCCTATTTCAGATAGCGTACTGGGCTAGGCGGCATCTTAAAGCGCGTGGAATGGCGAGTGAAATGCACTATTAAACTTCTATGATAGGGCAATCAGAGAACCGATTAGATCATTTTATATTTTGGTTAATATAAGAATTCAGCGAAATTCTATTACAATTGTTCTATTTACGTCGCTCCTATTTCAGATAGCGTGTTGGGCTAAGCGGCATCTCAAAGCGCATGAAATGGCGAGTGGAATGCACTATTAAACTTCTAGGGTAGGGCGAATAGAGACCCGATTAGATCATTTTACATTAAGGTTAATATAAGTATTCAGGGAAATTCTATCATATTTGTTCAATTTACGTCGCTCCTATTTCAGATAGCGTATTGGGATAAGCGGCATCTCAAAGAGCATGAAATGGCGAGTAAAATGCACTGTTAAACTTCTAGGGTAGGGCAAACAGAGACCCGATTAGATCATTTCATATTATGGTTTATTTAAGAATTCAGAAAAATTCTATCACATTTGTTCAATTTACGTCGCTGATATTTCAGATAGCGTATTGGGCTAAGCGGCATCTCAATGCGCATAAAATGGCGAGTAAAATGCACTATTAAACTTCTAGGGTAAGGCAAACAGAGACCCGATTCGTTCATTTTATATTACGGTTAATATAAGTATTCAGCGTAATTCTATCACATTTGTTCAACGTACGTCGCTCCTATTTCAGATAGCGTACTGGGCTAGGCGGCATCTTAAAGCGCGTGGAATGGCGGGTAAAATGCACTATTAAACTTCTATGATAGGGCTATCAGAGACCCGATTAGATCATTTTATGTTTTGGTTAATATAAGAATTCAGCGAAATTCTATCACATTTGTTCAACTTACGTCGCTCCTATTTCAGATAGCGTATTGGGCTAAGCGGCATCTCAAAGCGCATAAAATGACGAGTGAAATGCAATATTGATCTTCAAGGGTAGGGCGAACAGAGACCCGATTAGAACATTTTACATTAAGGTTAATATAAGAATTCAGCCAAATTCTATCACATTTGTTCAATTTACATCGCTCCTATTGCAGATATCGTATTGGGCTAAGCGGCATCTCAAAGCGCATGAAATGTCGAGTAAAATGCACTGCTAAACTTCTAGGGTAGGGCGAAGAAAGGCCCGATTAGATCATTTTACATTAAGGTTAATATAAGAATTCAGCGTAATTCTATCACATTTGTTCAACTTACGTCGCTCCTATTTCAGATAGTGTACTGGGCTAGGCGGCATCTTAAAGCGTGTGGAAAGGCGAGCTAAATGCACTATCGAACTTCTATGATAGGGCAATCAGAGACCCGACTAGATCATTTTATATTTTGGTTAATATAAGAATTCAGCGAAATTCTATCACATTTGTTCAATTTACGTCGCTCCTATTTCAGATAGCGTATTGGGGTAAGCGGCATCTCAAAGCGCATGAAATGGCGAGTAAAATGCACTATTAAACATATAGGGTAGGGCAAACAAAGACCCGATTAGATCCTTTTATATTATGGTTAATTTCAGAATTCAGCGAAATTCTATCACATTTGTTCAATTTACGTCGTTCCTATTTCAGATAGCGTCCTAGGCTAAGCGGCATCTAAAAGCGCATGAAATGGCGAATAAAATGCACTATTAAACTTCTAGGCTAGGGCGAACAGAGACCCGATTAGATCATTTTATATTATGGTTAATATAAGATTTCAGGGAGATTCTATCACATCTGTTCAATTTACGTCGCTCCTATTTCAGATAGCGTATTCGGCTAAGCGGCATCTCAAAGCGCATAAAATGGCGAATAAAATGCACTATTAAACTTCTAGGGTAGGGCAAACAGAGACCTGATTAGATCATTTTATATTATGGTTAATTTAAGAATTCAACAATATTCTATCACATTTGTTCAACTTACGTCGCTCCTATTTCAGATAGCGTACTGGGCTAGGAGGCATCTTAAAGCCCGTGGAATGTCGAGTAAAATGCACTACTAAACTTCTATGATAGGGCAATCAGAGACCCGATTAGATCATTTTATATTTTGTTTAATATAAGATTTCAGGGAAATAGTATCATATTTGTTCAATTTGCGTCGCTCCTATTTCAGATAGCGTATTGGGCTAAGCGGCATCACAAAGCGCATGAAATGGCGAACAAAATGCACTATTAAACTTCTAGGCTAGGGCGAACAGGGACCAGATTAGATCATTTTATATTTTGGTTAACATAAGGATTCTGCGAAATTTTATCACATTTGTTCAATTTACGTCGCTCCTATTTCGGATAGCTTATTGGGCTAAGCGGCATCTGAAGGCGCATGAAGTGACGAGTAAAATGCACTATTAAACTTCTAGGGTAGGGCAAACAGAGACCCGATTAGATCATTTTATATTATGGTTAATTTAAGATGTCAGCAAAATTCTATCCCATTTGTTCAATTTACGTCGCTCCTGTTTCAGATAGCGTGCTGGGCCATGCTGCATCTTAAAGCGCGTGGAATGGCGAGTAAAATGCACTATTAAACTTCTACGATAGGGCAATCAGAGACCCGATTAGATCATTTTATATTTTGGTTAATATAAGAATTCAACGAAATTCTATCACATTTGTTCAATTTACGTCGCTCCTATTACACATAGCTTATTGGGCTTAGCGGCATCTCAAAGCGCATGAAATGTCGAGTGAAATGCACTATTACACTTCTAGGGTAGGGCAAACAGAGACCCGATTAGACCATTTTATATTATGGTTAATTTAAGAATTCAGCAAAATTCTATCACATTTGTTCAATTTACGTCGCTCCTATTTCAGACAGCGTACTGGGCTAGGCGGCATCTTAAAGCGTGTGGAATGGCGAGTAAAATACACTATTAACCTTCTATGATAGGGCAATCAGAGACCAGACTAGATCATTTTATACTTTGGTTAATATAAGAATTCAGCGAAATTCTATCACATTTGTTCAATTTACGTCGCTCCTATTTCAGATAGCGTATTGGGCTAGGCGGCATCTGAAAGCGCATGAAATGACGAGTGAAATGCACTATTATACTTCTAGGGTAGGGCGAACAGAGACACGAAGAGATCATTTTACATTAAGGTGAATATAAGAATGCAGCGTAATTCTGTCACATTTGTTCAATTTACGTCGCTCCTATTTCAGATAGCTTATTGGGCAAAGCGGCATCTCAAAGCGCAAGATATGGCGAGTAAAATGCACTATTAAACTTCTAGGGTAGGGCGAACAGAGACCCAATTAGAACATTTTACATTAAGGTTAATATAAGAATTCAGCGAAATTCTCTCACATTTGTTCAATTTACGTCGCTCCTATTTCAGATAGCTTATTGGGCAAAGCGGCATCTCAAAGCGCAAGATATGGCGAGTAAAATGCACTATTAAACTTCTAGGGTAGGGCGAACAGAGACCCAATTAGAACATTTTACATTAAGGTTAATATAAGAATTCAGCGAAATTCTCTCACATTTGTTCAATTTACGTCGCTCCTATTTCAGATAGCTTATTGGGCAAAGCGGCATCTCAAAGCGCAAGATATGGCGAGTAAAATGCACTATTAAACTTCTAGGGTAGGGCGAACAGAGACCCGATTAGATCATTTTACATTAAGGTTAATATAAGTATTCAGCGAGATTCTATCACACTTGTTCAATTTACGTCGCTTCTATTTCAGACAGCGTACTGGGCTAGGCGGCATCTCAAAGCGCGTGGAATGGCGAGTAAAATGCACTATTAACCTTCTATGATAGGGCAATCAGAGACCAGATTAGATCATTTTATACATTGGTTAATATAAGAATTCAGCGTAATTCTGTCACATTTGTTCAACTTACGTCGCTCCTATTTCAGATAGCGTACTGGGCTAGGCGTCACCTTAAAGCGCGTGGAATGACGAGTAAAATGCACTACTAAACTTCTATGATAGGGCAATCAGAGACCCGATTAGATCATTTTATATTTTGTTTAATATAAGATTTCACGGAAATTCTATCACATTTGTTCAATTTACGTCGCTCCTATTTCAGATAGCGTATTGGGCTATGCGGCATCTCAAAGCGCATGAAATGGCGAGTAAAATGCACTATTAAACTTCTAGGGTAGGGAAAACAGAGACCCGATGAGATCATTTTACATTCTGGTTAATAAAATAATTCAGCGAAATTCTATCACATTTGTTCAACTTTCGTTGCTCCTATTTCAGATAGCGTATTGGGTTAAGCGGCATCTCAAAGCGCATGAAATGGCGAGTGAAATGCACAATTAGACTTCTATGGTAGGGCGAACAGAGACACGATTAGATCATTTTACATTGAGGTTAATATAAGAATTCAGTGAAATTCTATCACATTCGTTCAATTTAGGTCGCTCCTATTTCAGATAGCGTCTTGGGCTAAGCGGCATCTCAAAGCGCATGAAATGACGAGTAAAATGCACTATTAATCTTCTATGATAGGGCAATCAGAGACCCGATTAGATCATTTTATATTATAGTTAATTTAAGAATTCAGCGAAATTCTATCACATTTGTTCAATTTACGTCGCTCCTATTTCAGATAGCGTATTGGGCAAAGCGGCATCTCAAAGCGTATGAAATGGCGAATAAAATGCACTATTAAAGTTCTAGGCTCGGGAGAACAGAGATCCGATTAGATCATTTTACATTATGGTTAATAAAGAATTCAGCGAAATTCTATCACATTTGTTCAACTTATATCGCTCCAATTTCAGATAGCGTATTATGCTAACCGGCATCTCAAAGCGCATGAAATGACGAGTATAATGCACTATTATACTTCTAGGATAAGGCAAACAGAGACCCGATTAGATCATTTTATATTACGGTTAATATAAGAATGCAGCGTGGTTCTATCACATTTGTTCAAGTTACGTCGCTCCTATTTCAGATAGCGTACTGGGCTAGGCGGCATCTTAAAGCGCGTGGAATGGCGAGTGAAATGCACTATTAAACTTCTATGATAGGGCAATCAGAGAACCGATTAGATCATTTTATATTTTGGTTAATATAAGAATTCAGCGAAATTCTATTACAATTGTTCTATTTACGTCGCTCCTATTTCAGATAGCGTGTTGGGCTAAGCGGCATCTCAAAGCGCATGAAATGGCGAGTGGAATGCACTATTAAACTTCTAGGGTAGGGCGAATAGAGACCCGATTAGATCATTTTACATTAAGGTTAATATAAGTATTCAGGGAAATTCTATCATATTTGTTCAATTTACGTCGCTCCTATTTCAGATAGCGTATTGGGATAAGCGGCATCTCAAAGAGCATGAAATGGCGAGTAAAATGCACTGTTAAACTTCTAGGGTAGGGCAAACAGAGACCCGATTAGATCATTTCATATTATGGTTTATTTAAGAATTCAGAAAAATTCTATCACATTTGTTCAATTTACGTCGCTGATATTTCAGATAGCGTATTGGGCTAAGCGGCATCTCAATGCGCATAAAATGGCGAGTAAAATGCACTATTAAACTTCTAGGGTAAGGCAAACAGAGACCCGATTCGTTCATTTTATATTACGGTTAATATAAGTATTCAGCGTAATTCTATCACATTTGTTCAACGTACGTCGCTCCTATTTCAGATAGCGTACTGGGCTAGGCGGCATCTTAAAGCGCGTGGAATGGCGGGTAAAATGCACTATTAAACTTCTATGATAGGGCTATCAGAGACCCGATTAGATCATTTTATGTTTTGGTTAATATAAGAATTCAGCGAAATTCTATCACATTTGTTCAACTTACGTCGCTCCTATTTCAGATAGCGTATTGGGCTAAGCGGCATCTCAAAGCGCATAAAATGACGAGTGAAATGCAATATTAATCTTCAAGGGTAGGGCGAACAGAGACCCGATTAGAACATTTTACATTAAGGTTAATATAAGAATTCAGCCAAATTCTATCACATTTGTTCAATTTACATCGCTCCTATTGCAGATATCGTATTGGGCTAAGCGGCATCTCAAAGCGCATGAAATGTCGAGTAAAATGCACTGCTAAACTTCTAGGGTAGGGCGAAGAAAGGCCCGATTAGATCATTTTACATTAAGGTTAATATAAGAATTCAGCGTAATTCTATCACATTTGTTCAACTTACGTCGCTCCTATTTCAGATAGTGTACTGGGCTAGGCGGCATCTTAAAGCGTGTGGAAAGGCGAGCTAAATGCACTATCGAACTTCTATGATAGGGCAATCAGAGACCCGACTAGATCATTTTATATTTTGGTTAATATAAGAATTCAGCGAAATTCTATCACATTTGTTCAATTTACGTCGCTCCTATTTCAGATAGCGTATTGGGGTAAGCGGCATCTCAAAGCGCATGAAATGGCGAGTAAAATGCACTATTAAACATATAGGGTAGGGCAAACAAAGACCCGATTAGATCCTTTTATATTATGGTTAATTTCAGAATTCAGCGAAATTCTATCACATTTGTTCAATTTACGTCGTTCCTATTTCAGATAGCGTCCTAGGCTAAGCGGCATCTAAAAGCGCATGAAATGGCGAATAAAATGCACTATTAAACTTCTAGGCTAGGGCGAACAGAGACCCGATTAGATCATTTTATATTATGGTTAATATAAGATTTCAGGGAGATTCTATCACATCTGTTCAATTTACGTCGCTCCTATTTCAGATAGCGTATTCGGCTAAGCGGCATCTCAAAGCGCATAAAATGGCGAATAAAATGCACTATTAAACTTCTAGGGTAGGGCAAACAGAGACCCGATTAGATCATTTTATATTATGGTTAATTTAAGATGTCAGCAAAATTCTATCCCATTTGTTCAATTTACGTCGCTCCTGTTTCAGATAGCGTGCTGGGCCATGCTGCATCTTAAAGCGCGTGGAATGGCGAGTAAAATGCACTATTAAACTTCTACGATAGGGCAATCAGAGACCCGATTAGATCATTTTATATTTTGGTTAATATAAGAATTCAACGAAATTCTATCACATTTGTTCAATTTACGTCGCTCCTATTACAGATAGCTTATTGGGCTTAGCGGCATCTCAAAGCGCATGAAATGTCGAGTGAAATGCACTATTACACTTCTAGGGTAGGGCAAACAGAGACCCGATTAGACCATTTTATATTATGGTTAATTTAAGAATTCAGCAAAATTCTATCACATTTGTTCAATTTACGTCGCTCCTATTTCAGACAGCGTACTGGGCTAGGCCGCATCTTAAAGCGTGTGGAATGGCGAGTAAAATACACTATTAACCTTCTATGATAGGGCAATCAGAGACCAGACTAGATCATTTTATACTTTGGTTAATATAAGAATTCAGCGAAATTCTATCACATTTGTTCAATTTACGTCGCTCCTGTTTCAGATAGCGTATTGGGCTAGGCGGCATCTGAAAGCGCATGAAATGACGAGTGAAATGCACTATTATACTTCTAGGGTAGGGCGAACAGAGACACGAAGAGATCATTTTACATTAAGGTGAATATAAGAATGCAGCGTAATTCTGTCACATTTGTTCAACTTACGTCGCTCCTATTTCAGATAGCGTATTGGGTTAAGCGTCATCTCAAAGCGCATGAAATGACGAGTGAAATGCACTATTAAACTTCTAGGGTAGGGCGAACAGAGACCCGATTAGATCATTTTACATTAAGGTTAATATAAGTATTCAGCGAGATTCTATCACACTTGTTCAATTTACGTCGCTTCTATTTCAGACAGCGTACTGGGCTAGGCGGCATCTTAAAGCGCGTGGAATGGCGAGTAAAATGCACTATTAACCTTCTATGATAGGGCAATCAGAGACCAGATTAGATCATTTTATACATTGGTTAATATAAGAATTCAGCGTAATTCTATCACATTTGTTCAACTTACGTCGCTCTTATTTCAGATAGCGTACTGGGCTAGGCGGCATCTTAAAGCGCGTGGAATGGCGAGTAAAATGCACTACTAATCTTCTATGATAGGGCAATCAGAGACCCGATTAGATCATTTTATATTTTGGTTAATATAAGAATTCAGCGAAATTCTATCACATTTGTTCAATTTACGTCGCTCCTATTTCAGATAGCGTATTGGGCTATGCGGGATCTCAAAGCGCATGAAATGGCGACTAAAATGCACTATTAAACTTCTAGGCTAGGGCGAACAGAGACCCGATTAGATCATTTTACATTAAGGTTAATATAAGAATTCACGGAAATTCTATCACATTTGTTCAATTTACGTCGCTCCTATTTCAGATAGCGTATTAGGCTATGCGGCATCTCAAAGCGCATGAAATGGAGAATAAAATTCACTATTACACTTCTAGGGTAGGGCAAACAGAGACCCGATTAGATCATTTTATATTACGGTTAATATAAGAATTCAGCGTAATTCTGTCACATTTGTTCAACTTACGTCGCTCCTATTTCAGATAGCGTACTGGGCTAGGCGGCACCTTAAAGCGCGTGGAATGACGAGTAAAATGCACTACTAAACTTCTATGATAGGGCAATCAGAGACCCGATTAGATCATTTTATATTTTGTTTAATATAAGATTTCACGGAAATTCTATCACATTTGTTCAATTTACGTCGCTCCTATTTCAGATAGCGTATTGGGCTATGCGGCATCTCAAAGCGCATGAAATGGCGAATAAAATGCGCTATTAAACTTCTAGGCTAGGGCGAACAGAGACCCGATTAGATCATTTTACGATATGGTTCATAAAAGAATTCAGCGTAATTCTATCACATTTGTGCAACGTACGACGCTCCTATTTCAGATAGCGTACTGGGCTAGGCGGCATCTCAAAGCGCAAGAAATGGCGAGTAAAATGCACTATTAAACTTCTAGGATAAGGCAAACAGAGACCCGATTCGATCATTTTATATTACGGTTAATATAAGAATTCAGCGTAATTCTATCACATTTGTTCAATTTACGTCGCTCCAATTTCAGATAGCGTACTGGGCTAGGCGGCATCTTAAAGCGTGTGGAAAGGCGAGCTAAATTCACTATTAAACTTCTATGATAGGGCAATCACAGACCCGACTAGATCATTTTACATTAAGGTTAATATAAGAATTCAGCGTAATTCTATCACATTTGTTCAACTTACGTCGCTCCTATTTCAGATAGTGTGCTGGGCTAGGCGGCATCTTAAAGCGTGTGGAAGGGCGAGCTAAATGCACTATTAAACTTCTATGATAGGGCAATCAGAGACCCGACTAGATCATTTTATATTTTGGTTAATATAAGAATTCAGCGAAATTCTATCACATTTGTTCAATTTACGTCGCTCCTATTTCAGATAGCGTATTGGGGTAAGCGGCATCGCAAAGCGCATGAAATGACGAGTGAAATGCACTATTAAACTTCTAGGGTACGGCGGACAAAGATCCGATTAGATCATTTTACATTAAGGTTAATATAAGAATTCAGCGAAACTCTATCACATTTGTTCAATTTACGTCGCTCATATTTCAGATAGCATATTGGGCTACACGGCATATGAAAGCGCACGAAATGGCGAGTAAAATGCCCTATTAAACTTCTAGGGTAGGGCAAACAGAGACCGGATAAGATCATTTTATATTATGGTTAATTTAAGAATTCAGCGAAACTCAATCATATTTGTTCAATTTACGTCGCTCCTATTTCAGATAGCGTATTGGGCTAAGCGGCATCTCAATGCGCATGAAATGGCGATTAAAATGCACTATTAAACTTCTAGGATAAGGCAAACAGAGACCCGATTAGATCATTTTATATTACGGTTAATATAAGAATTCAGCGTAATTCTATCACATTTGTTCAACTTACGTCGCTCCTATTTCAGATAGCGTACTTGGCTAGGCGGCATCTTAAAGCGCGTGAAATGGCGAGTAAAATGCAATATTAAACTTCTATGATAGGGCTATCGGAGACCCGATTAGATCATTTTATATTTTGGTTAATATAAGAATCCAGCGAAATTCTATCACATTTGTTCAATTTACGTCGCTCCTATTTCAGATAGCTTATTGGGCTAAGCGGCATCGCAAAGCGCATGAAATGACGAGTGAAATGCACTATTAATCTTCTAGGGTAGGGCGAACAGAGGCCCGATTAGAACACTTTACATTAAGGTTAATATAAGAATTCAGCGAAAGTCTCCCACATTTGTTCAATTTACGTCGCTGATATTTCAGATAGCGTATTGGGCTAAGCGGCATATCAATGCGCATGAAATGGCGAGTAAAATGCACTATTAAACTTCTAGGATAAGGCAAACAGAGACCCGATTAGATCATTTTATATTACGGTTAATATAAGAATTCAGCGAAATTCTATCACATTTGTTCAACTTACGTCGCTCCTATTTCAGATAGCGTATTGGGCTAAGCGGCATCTCAAAGCGCATGAAATGACGAGTGAAATGCACTATTAATCTTCAAGGGTAGGGCGAACAGAGACCCAATTAGAACATTTTACATTAAGGTTAATATAAGAATTCAGCGAAATTCTCTCACATTTGTTCAATTTACGTCGCTCCTATTTCAGATAGCTTATTGGGCAAAGCGGCATCTCAAAGCGCAAGATATGGCGAGTAAAATGCACTATTAAACTTCTAGGGTAGGGCGAACAGAGACCCAATTAGAACATTTTACATTAAGGTTAATATAAGAATTCAGCGAAATTCTCTCACATTTGTTCAATTTACGTCGCTCCTATTTCAGATAGCTTATTGGGCAAAGCGGCATCTCAAAGCGCAAGATATGGCGAGTAAAATGCACTATTAAACTTCTAGGGTAGGGCGAACAGTGACCCGATTAGATCATTTTACATTAAGGTTAATATAAGAATTCAGGGAAATTCTATCACATTTGTTCAATTTACGTCGCTCCTATTTCAGATAGCGTATTGGGCTACGCGGCATCTCAAAGCGCATGAAATGGCGAATAAAATGCACTATTAAACTTCTAGGCTAGGGCGAACAGAGACCCGATTAGATCATTTTACATTCTGGTTAATAAAATAATTCAGCGAAATTCTATCACATTTGTTCAACTTTCGTTGCTCCTATTTCAGATAGCGTATTGGGTTAAGCGGCATCTCAAAGCGCATTAAATGGCGAGTGAAATGCACAATTAGACTTCTATGGTAGGGCGAACAGAGACACGATTAGATCATTTTACATTGAGGTTAATATAAGAATTCAGTGAAATTCTATCACATTCGTTCAATTTAGGTCGCTCCTATTTCAGATAGCGTCTTGGGCTAAGCGGAATCTCAAAGCGCATGAAATGACGAGTAAAATGCACTATTAATCTTCTATGATAGGGCAATCAGAGGCCCGATTAGATCATTTTATATTATAGTTAATTTAAGAATTCAGCGAAATTCTATCACATTTGTTCAATTTACGTCGCTCCTATTTCAGATAGCGTATTGGTCTAAGCGGCATCTCAAAGCGCATGAAATGGCGAGTAAAATGCAATACTAAACTTCTAGGATAAGGCAAACAGAGACCAGATTAGATCATTTTATATTTTTGTTAATATAAGAATTCAGCGAAATTCCATCACATTTGTTCAATTTACGTCGCTCATATTTCAGATAGCGTATTGTGCTAAGCGGCATCTCAAAGCGCATGAAATGGCGAATAAAATGCACTATTAAACTTCTAGGCTATGGCGAACAGAGACCCGTTTAGATCATTTTATATTGTGGTTAATATAAGATTTCAGGGAGATTCTATCACATCTGTTCAATTTACGTCGCTCCTATTTAAGATAGCGTATTCGGCTAAGCGGCATCTCAAAGCGCATAAAATGGCGAATAAAATGCACTATTAAACTACTAGGCTAGGGCGAACAGAGACCCGATTAGATCATTTTATATTTTGGTTAATATAAGAATTCTGCGAAATTCTATCACATTTGTTCAATTTACGTCGCTCCTATTTCAGATAGCTTATTGGGCTTAGCGGCATCTCAATCCGCATGAAATGACGAGTATAATGCACTATTAAACTTCTAGGATAAGGCAAACAGAGACCCGATTAGATCATTTTACATTAAGGTTAATATAAGAATTCAACGAAATTCTATCACATTTGTTCAATTTACGTCGCTTCTATTACAGATAGCTTATTGGGCTTAGCGGCATCTCAAAGCGCATGAAATGACCAGTGAAATGCACTATTAAACTTCTAGGGTAGGGCAAACAGAGACCCGATTAGGTCATTTTATATTATGGTTAATTTAAGAATTCAGCAAAATTCACTCACATTTGTTCAATTTACGTCGTTCCTATTTCAGATAGCGTCCTGGGCTAAGCGGCATCTAAAAGCGCATGAAATGTCGAGTATAATGCACTATTATACTTCTAGGATAAGGCAAACAGAGACCCGATTAGATCATTTTATATTACGGTTAATATAAGAATTCAGCGTAATTCTATCACATTTGTTCAAGTTACGTCGCTCCTATTTCAGATAGCGTACTGGGCTAGGCGGCATCTTAAAGCGCGTGGAATGGCGAGTAAAATGCACTACTAATCTTCTATGATAGGGCAATCAGAGACCCGATTAGATCATTTTATATTTTGATTAATATAAGATTTCAGGGAAATTCTATCACATTTGTTCAACTTACGTCGCTCCTATTTCAGATAGCGTATTGTGCTAAGCGGCATCTCAAAGCGCATGAAATGGCGAGTGAAATGCACTATTAGACTTCTATGGTAGGGCGAACAGAGACCCGATTGGATCATTTTACATTAAGGTTAATACAAGGATTCACGGAAATTCTATCACATTTGTTCAAGTTACGTCGCTCCTATTTCAGATAGCGTACTGGGCTAGGCGGCTGCTTAAAGCGCGTGGAATGGCGAGTAAAATGCACTACTAATCTTCTATGATAGGGCAATCAGAGACCCGATTAGATCATTTTATATTTTGATTAATATAAGATTTCAGGGAAATTCTATCACATTTGTTCAATTTACGTCGCTCCTATTTCAGATGGCGTATTGGGCTAAGCGGGATCTCAAAGCGCATGAAATGGCGAGTGAAATGCACCATTAGACTTCTATGGTAGGGCGAACAGAGACCCGATTAGATCATTCTACATTAATGTTAATACAAGGATTCACGGAAATTCTATCACATTTGTTCAATTTACGTCGCTCCTATTTCAGATAGCGTATTCGGCTAAGCGGCATCTCAAAGCGCATGAAATGGCGAATAAAATGCACTATTAAACTTCTAGGCTAGGGCGAACAGAGACCCGATCAGATCATTTTACATTATGGTTAATAAAAGAATTCAGCGAAATTCTATCACATTTGTTCAATTTACGTCGCTCCTATTTCAGATAGCGTATTGTGCTATGCGGCATCTCAAAGCACATGCAATGGCGAGTAAAATGCACTATTAAACTTCAACGGTAGGGCAAACAGGGACCCGATTAGATCATTTTATATTATGGTTAATTTAAGAATTCAGTGAAATTCTATCACATTTGTTCAATTTACGTCGTTCCTATTTCAGATAGCGTCCTAGGCTAAGCGGCATCTAAAAGCGCATGAAATGGCGAATAAAATGCACTATTAAACTTCTAGGCTAGGGCGAACAGAGACCCGATTAGATCATTTTATATTATGGTTAATATAAGATTTCAGGGAGATTCTATCACATCTGTTCAATTTACGTCGCTCCTATTTCAGATAGCGTATTCGGCTAAGCGGCATCTCAAAGCGCATAAAATGGCGAATAAAATGCACTATTAAACTTCTAGGGTAGGGCAAACAGAGACCTGATTAGATCATTTTATATTATGGTTAATTTAAGAATTCAACAATATTCTATCACATTTGTTCAACTTACGTCGCTCCTATTTCAGATAGCGTACTGGGCTAGGAGGCATCTTAAAGCCCGTGGAATGTCGAGTAAAATGCACTACTAAACTTCTATGATAGGGCAATCAGAGACCCGATTAGATCATTTTATATTTTGTTTAATATAAGATTTCAGGGAAATAGTATCATATTTGTTCAATTTGCGTCGCTCCTATTTCAGATAGCGTATTGGGCTAAGCGGCATCACAAAGCGCATGAAATGGCGAACAAAATGCACTATTAAACTTCTAGGCTAGGGCGAACAGGGACCAGATTAGATCATTTTATATTTTGGTTAACATAAGGATTCTGCGAAATTTTATCACATTTGTTCAATTTACGTCGCTCCTATTTCGGATAGCTTATTGGGCTAAGCGGCATCTGAAGGCGCATGAAGTGACGAGTAAAATGCACTATTAAACTTCTAGGGTAGGGCAAACAGAGACCCGATTAGATCATGTTATATTATGGTTAATTTAAGATGTCAGCAAAATTCTATCCCATTTGTTCAATTTACGTCGCTCCTGTTTCAGATAGCGTGCTGGGCCATGCTGCATCTTAAAGCGCGTGGAATGGCGAGTAAAATGCACTATTAAACTTCTACGATAGGGCAATCAGAGACCCGATTAGATCATTTTATATTTTGGTTAATATAAGAATTCAACGAAATTCTATCACATTTGTTCAATTTACGTCGCTCCTATTACAGATAGCTTATTGGGCTTAGCGGCATCTCAAAGCGCATGAAATGTCGAGTGAAATGCACTATTACACTTCTAGGGTAGGGCAAACAGAGACCCGATTAGACCATTTTATATTATGGTTAATTTAAGAATTCAGCAAAATTCTATCACATTTGTTCAATTTACGTCGCTCCTATTTCAGACAGCGTACTGGGCTAGGCGGCATCTTAAAGCGTGTGGAATGGCGAGTAAAATACACTATTAACCTTCTATGATAGGGCAATCAGAGACCAGACTAGATCATTTTATACTTTGGTTAATATAAGAATTCAGCGAAATTCTATCACATTTGTTCAATTTACGTCGCTCCTATTTCAGATAGCGTATTGGGCTAGGCGGCATCTGAAAGCGCATGAAATGACGAGTGAAATGCACTATTATACTTCTAGGGTAGGGCGAACAGAGACACGAAGAGATCATTTTACATTAAGGTGAATATAAGAATGCAGCGTAATTCTGTCACATTTGTTCAACTTACGTCGCTCCTATTTCAGATAGCGTATTGGGTTAAGCGTCATCTCAAAGAGCATGAAATGACGAGTGAAATGCACTATTAAACTTCTAGGGTAGGGCGAACAGAGACCCGATTAGATCATTTTACATTAAGGTTAATATAAGTATTCAGCGAGATTCTATCACACTTGTTCAATTTACGTCGCTTCTATTTCAGACAGCGTACTGGGCTAGGCGGCATCTTAAAGCGCGTGGAATGGCGAGTAAAATGCACTATTAACCTTCTATGATAGGGCAATCAGAGACAAGATTAGATCATTTTATACATTGGTTAATATAAGAATTCAGCGAAATTCTATCACATTTGTTCAACTTACGTCGCCCCTATTTCAGATAGCGTATTGGGCTAGGCGGCATCTTGAAGCGCGTGGAATGGCGAGTTATATGCACTACTAAACTTCTATGATAGGGCAATCAGAGACCCGATTAGATCATTTTATATTTTGGTTAATATAAGAATTCAGCGAAATTCTATCACATTTGTTCAATTTACGTCGCTCCTATTACAGATAACTTATTGTGCTTAGCGGCATCTCAAAGCGCATGAAGTGGCGAGTGGAATGCACTATTAAACTTCTAGGGTAGTGCAAACAGAGACCCGATTAGATCATTTTACATTATGGTTAATGTAAGAATTCAGCGTAATTCTATCACATTTGTTCAACTTACGTCGCTCCTATTTCAGATAGCGTACTGGGCTAGGCGGCATCTTAAAGCGCGTGGAATGGCGAGTAAAATGCACTACTAATCTTCTATGATAGGGCAATCAGAGACCCGATTAGATCATTTTATATTTTGATTAATATAAGATTTCAGGGAAATTCTATCACATTTGTTCAATTTACGTCGCTCCTATTTCAGATAGCGTATTGGGCTATGCGGGATCTCAAAGCGCATGAAATGGCGACTAAAATGCACTATTAAACTTCTAGGCTAGGGCGAACAGAGACCCGATTAGATCATTTTACATTAAGGTTAATATAAGAATTCACGGAAATTCTATCACATTTGTTCAATTTACGTCGCTCCTATTTCAGATAGCGTATTAGGCTATGCGGCATCTCAAAGCGCATGAAATGGAGAATAAAATTCACGATTACACTTCTAGGGTAGGGCAAACAGAGACCCGATTAGATCATTTTATATTACGGTTAATATAAGAATTCAGCGTAATTCTGTCACATTTGTTCAACTTACGTCGCTCCTATTTCAGATAGCGTACTGGGCTAGGCGGCACCTTAAAGCGCGTGGAATGACGAGTAAAATGCACTACTAAACTTCTATGATAGGGCAATCAGAGACCCGATTAGATCATTTTATATTTTGTTTAATATAAGATTTCACGGAAATTCTATCACATTTGTTCAATTTACGTCGCTCCTATTTCAGATAGCGTATTGGGCTATGCGGCATCTCAAAGCGCATGAAATGGCGAGTAAAATGCACTATTAAACTTCTAGGGTAGGGAAAACAGAGACCCGATGAGATCATTTTGTATTATGGTTAATTTAAGAATTCAGCGAAATTCTATCACATTTGTTCAATTTACGTTGCTCCAATTTCAGATAGTGTACTGGGCTAGGCGGCATCTTAAAGCGTGTGGAAAGGCGAGCTAAATGCACTATTAAACTTCTATGATAGGGCAATCAGAGACCCGACTAGATCATTTTATATTTTGGTTAATATAAGAATTCAGCGAAACTCTATCACATTTGTTCAATTTACGTCGCTCATATTTCAGATAGCATATTGGGCTACGCGGCATCTGAAAGCGCACGAAATGGCGAGTAAAATGCCCTATTAAACTTCTAGGGTAGGGCAAACAGAGACCCGATAAGATCATTTTATATTATGGTTAATTTAAGAATTCAGCGAAACTCTATCATATTTGTTCAATTTACGTCGCTCCTATTCCAGATAGCGTATTGGGCTAAGCGGCATCTCAATGCGCATGAAATGGCGAGTAAAATGCACTGCTAAACTTCTAGGGTAGGGCGAAGAAAGGCCCGATTAGATCATTTTACATTAAGGTTAATATAAGAATTCAGCGAAATTCTATCACATTTGTTCAATTTACGTCGCTCCTATTTCAGATAGCGTACTGGGCTAGGCGGCATCTTAAACAGCGTGGAATGGCGGGTTAAATGCACTATTAAACTTCTATGATAGGGCTATCAGAGACCCGATTAGATCATTTTATATTTTGGTTAATATAAGAATTCAGCGAAATTCTATCACATTTGTTCAACTTACGTCGCTCCTATTTCAGATAGCGTATTAGGCTATGCGGCATCTCAACGCGCATGAAATGGCGAGTAAAATGCACTATTAAACTTCTAGGGTAGGGAAAACAGAGACCCGATGAGATCATTTTGTATTATGGTTAATTTAAGAATTTAGCGAAATTCTATCACATTTGTTGAATTTACGTCGCTCCTATTTCAGATAGCGTATTGGGCTAAGCGGCATCTCAAAGCGCATGAAATGGCGAATAAAATGCGCTATTAAACTTCTAGGCTAGGGCGAACAGAGACCCGATTAGATCATTTTACAATATGGTTCATAAAAGAATTCAGCGTAATTCTATCACATTTGTGCAACGTACGTCGCTCCTATTTCAGATAGCGTACTGGGCTAGGCGGCATCTCAAAGCGCAAGAAATGGCGAGTAAAATGCACTATTAAACTTCTAGGGTAGGGCAAACAGAGACCCGATTAGATCATTTTGTGTTATGGTTAATTTAAGAATTCAGCGAAATTCTATCACATTTGTTCAATTTACGTTGCTCCAATTTCAGATAGTGTACTGGGCTAGGCGGCATCTTAAAGCGTGTGGAAAGGCGAGCTAAATGCACTATTAAACTTCTATGATAGGGCAATCAGAGACCCGACTAGATCATTTTATATTTTGGTTAATATAAGAATTCAGCGAAACTCTATCACATTTGTTCAATTTACGTCGCTCATATTTCAGATAGCATATTGGGCTACGCGGCATCTGAAAGCGCACGAAACGGCGAGTAAGATGCCCTATTAAACTTCTAGGGTAGGGCAAACAGAGACCGGATAAGATCATTTTATATTATGGTTAATTTAAGAATTCAGCGAAACTCTACCACATTTGTTCAATTTACGTCGCTCCTATTTCAGATAGCGTATTGGGGTAAGCGGCATCTCAAAGCGCATGAAATGGCGAGTAAAATGCACTATTAAACTTCTAGGATAAGGCAAACAGAGACCCGATTCGATCATTTTATATTACGGTTAATATAAGAATTCAGCGTAATTCTATCACATTTGTTCAATTTACGTCGCTCCAATTTCAGGTAGCGTACTGGGCTAGGCGGCATCTTAAAGCGTGTGGAAAGGCGAGCTAAATTCACTATTAAACTTCTATGATAGGGCAATCACAGACCCGACTAGATCATTTTACATTAAGGTTAATATAAGAATTCAGCGTAATTCTATCACATTTGTTCAACTTACGTCGCTCCTATTTCAGATAGTGTGCTGGGCTAGGCGGCATCTTAAAGCGTGTGGAAGGGCGAGCTAAATGCACTATTAAACTTCTATGATAGGGCAATCAGAGACCCGACTAGATCATTTTATATTTTGGTTAATATAAGAATTCAGCGAAATTCTATCACATTTGTTCAATTTACGTCGCTCCTATTTCAGATAGCGTATTGGGGTAAGCGGCATCTCAAAGCGCATGAAATGACGAGTGAAGTGCACTATTAAACTTCTAGGGTACGGCGAACAAAGATCCGATTAGATCATTTTACATTAAGGTTAATATAAGAATTCAGCGAAACTCTATCACATTTGTTCAATTTACGTCGCTCATATTTCAGATAGCATATTGGGCTACGCGGCATCTGAAAGCGCACGAAATGGCGAGTAAAATGCCCTATTAAACTTCTAGGGTAGGGCAAACAGAGACCCGATAAGATCATTTTATATTATGGTTAATTTAAGAATTCAGCGAAACTCTATCATATTTGTTCAATTTACGTCGCTCCTATTCCAGATAGCGTATTGGGCTAAGCGGCATCTCAATGCGCATGAAATGGCGAGTAAAATGCACTGCTAAACTTCTAGGGTAGGGCGAAGAAAGGCCCGATTAGATCATTTTACATTAAGGTTAATATAAGAATTCAGCGAAATTCTATCACATTTGTTCAATTTACGTCGCTCCTATTTCAGATAGCGTACTGGGCTAGGCGGCATCTTAAACAGCGTGGAATGGCGGGTTAAATGCACTATTAAACTTCTATGATAGGGCTATCAGAGACCCGATTAGATCATTTTATATTTTGGTTAATATAAGAATTCAGCGAAATTCTATCACATTTGTTCAACTTACGTCGCTCCTATTTCAGATAGCGTATTAGGCTATGCGGCATCTCAACGCGCATGAAATGGAGAATAAAATTCACTATTACACTTCTAGGGTAGGGCAAACAGAGACCCGATTAGATCATTTTATATTACGGTTAATATAAGAATTCAGCGTAATTCTGTCACATTTGTTCAACTTACGTCGCTCCTATTTCAGATAGCGTACTGGGCTAGGCGGCACCTTAAAGCGCGTGCAATGACGAGTAAAATGCACTACTAAACTTCTATGATAGGGCAATCAGAGACCCGATTAGATCATTTTATATTTTGTTTAATATAAGATTTCACGGAAATTCTATCACATTTGTTCAATTTACGTCGCTCCTATTTCAGATAGCGTATTGGGCTATGCGGCATCTCAAAGCGCATGAAATGGCGAGTAAAATGCACTATTAAACTTCTAGGGTAGGGAAAACAGAGACCCGATGAGATCATTTTGTATTATGGTTAATTTAAGAATTTAGCGAAATTCTATCACATTTGTTGAATTTACGTCGCTCCTATTTCAGATAGCGTATTGGGCTAAGCGGCATCTCAAAGCGCATGAAATGGCGAATAAAATGCGCTATTAAACTTCTAGGCTAGGGCGAACAGAGACCCGATTAGATCATTTTACAATATGGTTCATAAAAGAATTCAGCGTAATTCTATCACATTTGTGCAACGTACGTCGCTCCTATTTCAGATAGCGTACTGGGCTAGGCGGCATCTCAAAGCGCAAGAAATGGCGAGTAAAATGCACTATTAAACTTCTAGGGTAGGGCAAACAGAGACCCGATTAGATCATTTTGTGTTATGGTTAATTTAAGAATTCAGCGAAATTCTATCACATTTGTTCAATTTACGTTGCTCCAATTTCAGATAGCGTACTGGGCTAGGCGGCATCTTAAAGCGTGTGGAAAGGCGAGCTAAATGCACTATTAAACTTCTATGATAGGGCAATCAGAGACCCGACTAGATCATTTTATATTTTGGTTAATATAAGAATTCAGCGAAACTCTATCACATTTGTTCAATTTACGTCGCTCATATTTCAGATAGCATATTGGGCTACGCGGCATCTGAAAGCGCACGAAACGGCGAGTAAAATGCCCTATTAAACTTCTAGGGTAGGGCAAACAGAGACCGGATAAGATCATTTTATATTATGGTTAATTTAAGAATTCAGCGAAACTCTACCACATTTGTTCAATTTACGTCGCTCCTATTTCAGATAGCGTATTGGGGTAAGCGGCATCTCAAAGCGCATGAAATGGCGAGTAAAATGCACTATTAAACTTCTAGGATAAGGCAAACAGAGACCCGATTCGATCATTTTATATTACGGTTAATATAAGAATTCAGCGTAATTCTATCACATTTGTTCAATTTACGTCGCTCCAATTTCAGATAGCGTACTGGGCTAGGCGGCATCTTAAAGCGTGTGGAAAGGCGAGCTAAATTCACTATTAAACTTCTATGATAGGGCAATCACAGACCCGACTAGATCATTTTACATTAAGGTTAATATAAGAATTCAGCGTAATTCTATCACATTTGTTCAACTTACGTCGCTCCTATTTCAGATAGTGTGCTGGGCTAGGCGGCATCTTAAAGCGTGTGGAAGGGCGAGCTAAATGCACTATTAAACTTCTATGATAGGGCAATCAGAGACCCGACTAGATCATTTTATATTTTGGTTAATATAAGAATTCAGCGAAATTCTATCACATTTGTTCAATTTACGTCGCTCCTATTTCAGATAGCGTATTGGGGTAAGCGGCATCTCAAAGCGCATGAAATGACGAGTGAAGTGCACTATTAAACTTCTAGGGTACGGCGAACAAAGATCCGATTAGATCATTTTACATTAAGGTTAATATAAGAATTCAGCGAAACTCTATCACATTTGTTCAATTTACGTCGCTCATATTTCAGATAGCATATTGGGCTACGCGGCATCTGAAAGCGCACGAAATGGCTAGTAAAATGCCCTATTAAACTTCTAGGGTAGGGCAAACAGAGACCCGATAAGATCATTTTATATTATGGTTAATTTAAGAATTCAGCGAAACTCTATCATATTTGTTCAATTTACGTCGCTCCTATTCCAGATAGCGTATTGGGCTAAGCGGCATCTCAATGCGCATGAAATGGCGAGTAAAATGCACTGCTAAACTTCTAGGGTAGGGCGAAGAAAGGCCCGATTAGATCATTTTACATTAAGGTTAATATAAGAATTCAGCGAAATTCTATCACATTTGTTCAATTTACGTCGCTCCTATTTCAGATAGCGTACTGGGCTAGGCGGCATCTTAAAGCGCGTGGAATGGCGGGTTAAATGCACTATTAAACTTCTATGATAGGGCTATCAGAGACCCGATTAGATCATTTTATATTTTGGTTAATATAAGAATTCAGCGAAATTCTATCACATTTGTTCAACTTACGTCGCTCCTATTTCAGATAGCGTATTGGGCTAAGCGGCATCTCAAAGCGCATGAAATGACGACTGAAATGCACTATTAAACTTCTAGGGTACGGCGGACAAAGATCCGATTAGATCATTTTACATTAAGGTTAATATAAGAATTCAGCGAAACTCTATCACATTTGTTCAATTTACGTCGCTCATATTTCAGATAGCATATTGGGCTACACGGCATCTGAAAGCGCGTGGAGTGGCGAGTAAAATGCACTATTAATCTTCTATGATAGGGCAATCAGAGACCCAATTAGATCATTTTATATTTTGTTTAATATAAGAATTCAGCGAAATTCGATCACATTTGTTCAATTCACGTCGCTCCTATTTCAGATAGCGTATTGGGCTAAGCGGCATCTCAAGGCGCATGACATGGCGAGTAAAATGCAATACTAAACTTCTAGGATAAGGCAAACAGAGACCCGATTAGATCGTTTTATATGACGGTTAATATAAGAATGCAGCGTAATTCTATCACATTTGTTCAACTTACGTTGCTCCAATTTCAGATAGCGTACCGGGCTAGGCGGCATCTTAAAGCGTGTGGAAAGGCGAGCTAAATGCACTATTAAACTTCTATGATAGGGCAATCAGAGACCCGACTAGATCATTTTATATTTTGGTTAATATAAGAATTCAGCGAAATTCTATCACATTTGTTCAATTTACGTCGCTCCTATTTCAGATAGCTTATTGGGCTAAGCGGCATCTCAAAGCGCATGAAATGGCGAATAAAATGCGCTATTAAACTTCTAGGCTAGGGCGAACAGAGACCCGATTAGATCATTTTACAGTATGGTTCATAAAAGAATTCAGCGAAATACTATCACATTTGTTCAACTTACGTCGCTCATATTTCAGATAGCGTATTGGGCTAAGCGGCATCTCAAAGCGCATGAAATGGCGAATAAAATGCACTATTAAACTTCTAGGCTAGGGCGAACAGAGACCCGATTAGATCATTTTACAATATGGTTCATAAAAGAATTCAGCGTAATTCTATCACATTTGTTCAACGTACGTCGCTCCTATTTCAGATAGCGTACTGGGCTAGGCGGCATCTCAAAGCGCAAGAAATGGCGAGTGAAATGCACTATTAAACTTCTAGGGTAGGGCAAACAGAGACCCGATTAGATCATTTTGTGTTATGGTTAATTTAAGAATTCAGCGAAACTCTATCATATTTGTTCAATTTACGTCGCTCCTATTCCAGATAGCGTAGTGGGCTAAGCGGCATCTCAATGCGCATGAAATGGCGAGTAAAATGCACTATTAAACTTCTAGGATAAGGCAAACAGAGACCCGATTAGATCATTTTATATTACGGTTAATAGAAGAATTCAGCGTAATTCTATCACATTTGTTCAACTTACGTCGCTCCTATTTCAGATAGCGTACTGGGCTAGGCGGCATCTTAAAGCGCGTGAAATGGCGAGTAAAATGCAATATTAAACTTCTATGATAGGGCTATCGGAGACCCGATTAGATCATTTTATATTTTGGTTAATATAAGAATCCAGCGAAATTCTATCACTTTCGTCCAATTTACGTCGCTCCTATTTCAGATAGCTAATTGGGCAAAGCGGCATCTCAAAGCGCATGAAATGACGAGTGAAATGCACTATTAATCTTCTAGGGTAGGGCGAACAGAGACCCGATTAGAACACTTTACATTAAGGTTAATATAAGAATTCACCGAAAGTCTCTCACATTTGTTCAATTTACGTCGCTGATATTTCAGATAGCGTATTGGGCTAAGCGGCATCTCAATGCGCATGAAATGGCGAGTAAAATGCACTATTAAACTACTATGCTAGGGCAATCAGAGACCCGATTAGATCATTTTATATTTTGGTTAATATAAGAATTCAGTGAAATTCTATCACATTTGTTCAATTTACGTCGCTCCTATTTCAGATAGCGTGTTGGGCAAAGCGGGATCTCAAAGCCCATGAAATGGCGAGTGAAATGCACCATTAGACTTCTATGTAGGGCGAACAGAGACCCGATTAGATCATTTTACATTAATGTTAATACAAGGATTCACGGAAATTCTATCACATTTGTTCAATTTACGTCGCTCCTATTTCAGATAGCGTATTCGGCTAAGCGGCATCTCAAAGCGCATGAAATGTCGAGTGAAATGCACTATTACACTTCTAGGGTAGGGCAAACAGAGACCCGATTAGACCATTTTATATTATGGTTAATTTAAGAATTCAGCAAAATTCTATCACATTTGTTCAATTTACGTCGCTCCTATTTCAGACAGCGTACTGGGCTAGGCGGCATCTTAAAGCGTGTGGAATGGCGAGTAAAATACACTATTAACCTTCTATGATAGGGCAATCAGAGACCAGACTAGATCATTTTATACTTTGGTTAATATAAGAATTCAGCGAAATTCTATCACATTTGTTCAATTTACGTCGCTCCTATTTCAGATAGCGTATTGGGCTAGGCGGCATCTCAAAGCGCATGAAATGACGAGTGAAATGCACTATTATACTTCTAGGGTAGGGCGAACAGAGACCCGAAGAGATCATTTTACATTAAGGTGAATATAAGAATGCAGCGTAATTCTGTCACATTTGTTCAACTTACGTCGCTCCTATTTCAGATAGCGTATTGGGTTAAGCGTCATCTCAAAGCGCATGAAATGACGAGTGAAATGCACTATTAAACTTGTAGGGTAGGGCGAACAGAGACCCGATTAGATCATTTTACATTAAGGTTAATATAAGTATTCAGCGAGATTCTATCACACTTGTTCAATTTACGTCGCTTCTATTTCAGACTGCGTACTGGGCTAGGCTGCATCTTAAAGCGCGTGGAATGGCGAGTAAAATGCACTATTAACCTTCTATGATAGGGCAATCAGAGACCAGATTAGATCATTTTATACTTTGGTTAATATAAGAATTCAGCGAAATTCTATCACATTTGTTCAACTTACGTCGCCCCTATTTCAGATAGCGTATAGGGCTAGGCGGCATCTTGAAGTGCGTGGAATGGCGAGTTATATGCACTACTAAACTTCTATGATAGGGCAATCAGAGACCCGATTAGATCATTTTATATTTTGGTTAATATAAGAATTCAGCGAAATTCTATCACATTTGTTCAATTTACGTCGCTCCTATTTCAGATAGCGTATTGGGCTATGCGGGATCTCAAAGCGCATGAAATGGCGACTAAAATGCACTATTAAACTTCTAGGCTAGGGCGAACAGCGACCCGATTAGATCATTTTACATTAAGGTTAATATAAGAATTCACGGAAATTCTATCACATTTGTTCAATTTACGTCGCTCCTATTTCAGATAGCGTATTAGGCTATGCGGCATCTCAAAGCGCATGAAATGGAGAATAAAATTCACTATTACACTTCTAGGGTAGGGCAAACAGAGACCCGATTAGATCATTTTATATTACGGTTAATATAAGAATTCAGCGTAATTCTATCACATTTGTTCAACTTACGTCGCTCCTATTTCAGATAGCGCACTGGGCTAGGCGGCACCTTAAAGCGCGTGGAATGGCGAGTAAAATGCACGATTAAACTTCTATGATAGGGCAATCAGAGACCCGATTAGATCATTTTATATTTTGTTTAATATAAGATTTCACGGAAATTCTATCACATTTGTTCAATTTACGTCGCTCCTATTTCAGATAGCGTATTGGGCTATGCGGCATCTCAAAGCGCATGAAATGGCGAGTAAAATGCAGTATTAAACTTCTAGGGTAGGGAAAACAGAGACCCGATGAGATCATTTTATATTATGGTTAATTTAAGAATTCAGCGAAATTCTATCACATTTGTTGAATTTACGTCGCTCCTATTTCAGATAGCGTATTGGGCTAAGCGGCCTCTCAAAGCGCATGAAATGGCGAGTAAAATGCGCTATTAAACTTCTAGGATAAGGCAAACGGAGACCCGATTAGTTCATTTTATATTACGGTTATATAAGAATTCAGCATAATTCTATCACATTTGTTCATCTTACGTCGCTCCTATTTCAGATAGCCTACTGGGCTAGGCGGCATCTTAAAGCGCGTGGAAGGGCGAGTAAAATGCACTACTAAACTTCTATGATAGAGCAATCAGAGACCCGATTAGATCATTTTATATTTTGTTTAATATAAGATTTCAGGGAAATTCTATCACATTTGTTCAATTTACGTCGCTCCTATTTCAGATAGCTTATTGGGCTTAGCGGCATCTCAAAGCGCATGAAGTGACGAGCGAAATGCACTATTAAACTTCTAGGGTAGGGCGAACAGAGACCCGATTAGATCATTTTACATTAAGGTTAATATAAGAATTCAGGGAAATTCTATCACATTCGTTTAATTTAGGTCGCTCCTATTTCAGATAGCGTACTGGGCTAGGCGACATCTTAAAGCGCGTGGAATGCCGAGTAAAATCCACTATTAAACTTCTAGGCTAGGGCGAACAGAGACCAGATTAGATCATTTTACATTCTGGTTAATAAAATAATTCAGCGAAATTCTATCACATTGTTCAATTTACGTCGCTCCTAATTCAGATAGCGTATTGGGCAAAGCGGCATCTCAAAGCGCATGAAATGACGAGTAAAATGCACTGTTAAACTTCTAGGGTAGGGCAAACAGAGACCCGATTAGATCATTTTATGTTATGCTTAATTTAAGAATTCAGCAAAATTCTATCACATTTGTTCAATTTACGTCGCTCCTATTTCAGATAGCGAACTAGGCTAGGCGGCAACTGAAAGCGCGTGGAATGGCGAGTAAAATGCACTATTAAACTTCTATGATAGGGCAATCAGAGACCCGACTAGATCGTTTTATATTTTGGTTAATATAAGAATTCAGCGAAATTGTATCACATTTGTTCAATTTACGTCGCTCCTATTTCAGATAGCTTATTGGGCTAAGCGGCATCGCAAAGCGCATGAAATGACGAGTGAAATGCACTATTAAACTTCTAGGGTACGGCGAACAAAGATCCGATTAGATCATTTTACATTAAGGTTAATATAAGAATTCAGCGAAACTGTATCATATTTGTTCAATTTACGTCGCTCCTATTCCATATAGCGTATTGGGCTAAGCGGCATCTCAATGCGCATGAAATGGCGAGTAAAATGCACTATTAAACTTCTAGGATAAGGCAAACAGAGACCCGATTAGATCATTTTATATTACGGTTAATAGAAGAATTCAGCGTAATTCTATCACATTTGTTCAACTTACGTCGCTCCTATTTCAGATAGCGTACTGGGCTAGGCGGCATGTTAAAGCGTGTGGAAAGGCGAGCTAAATGCATTATTAAACTTCTAGGGTAGGGCAAACAGAGACCGGATAAGATCATTTTATATTATGGTTAATTTAAGAATTCAGCGAAACTCTATCACATTTGTTCAATTTACGTCGCTCCTATTTCAGATAGCGTATTGGGGTAAGCGGCATCTCAAAGCGCATGAAATGGCGAGTAAAATGCACTATTAAACTTCTAGGATAAGGCAAACAGAGACCCGATTCGATCATTTTATATTACGGTTAATATAAGAATTCAGCGTAATTCTATCACATTTGTTCAATTTACGTCGCTCCAATTTCAGATAGCGCACTGGGCTAGGCGGCATCTTAAAGCGTGTGGAAAGGCGAGCTAAATGCACTATTAAACTTCTATGATAGGGCAATCAGAGACCCGACTAGATCATTTTACATTAAGGTTAATATAAGAATTCAGCGTAATTCTATCACATTTGTTCAACTTACGTCGCTCCTATTTCAGATAGTGTACTGGGCTAGGCGGCATCTTAAAGCGTGTGGAAAGGCGAGCTAAATGCACTATTAAACTTCTATGATAGGGCAATCAGAGACCCGACTAGATCATTTTATATTTTGGTTAATATAAGAATTCAGCGAAATTCTATCACATTTATTCAACTTACGTCGCTCCTATTTCAGATAGCGTATTGGGCTAAGCGGCATCTCAAAGCGCATGAAATGACGAGTGAAATGCACTATTAATCTTCAAGGGTAGGGCGAACAGAGACCCAATTAGAACATTTTACATTAAGGTTAACATAAGAATTCAGCGAAATTCTCTCACATTTGTTCAATTTACGTCGCTCCTATTTCAGATAGCTTATTGGGCAAAGCGGCATCTCAAAGCGCAAGAAATGGCGAGTAAAATGCACTATTAAACTTCTAGGGTAGGGCAAACAGAGACCCGATTAGATCATTTAGTGTTATGGTTAATTTAAGAATTCAGCGAAATTCTATCACATTGGTTCAATTTACGTTGCTCCAATTTCAGATAGCGTACTGGGCTAGGCGGCATCTTAAAGCGTGTGGAAAGGCGAGCTAAATGCACTATTAAACTTCTATGATAGGGCAATCAGAGACCCGACTAGATCATTTTATATTTTGGTTAATATAAGAATTCAGCGAAATTCTATCACATTTGTTCAATTTACGTCGCTCCTATTTCAGATAGCTTATTGGGCTAAGCGGCATCGCAAAGCGCATGAAATGACGAGTGAAATGCACTATTAAACTTCTAGGGTACGGCGGACAAAGATCCGATTAGATCATTTTACATTAAGGTTAATATAAGAATTCAGCGAAACTCTATCACATTTGTTCAATTTACGTCGCTCATATTTGAGATAGCATATTGGGCTACACGGCATCTGAAAGCGCACGAAATGGCGAGTAAAATGCCCTATTAAACTTCTAGGGTAGGGCAAACAGAGACCGGATAAGATCATTTTATATTATGGTTAATTTAAGAATTCAGCGAAACTCTATCATATTTGTTCAATTTACGTCGCTCCTATTTCAGATAGCGTATTGGGCTAAGCGGCATCTCAATGCGCATGAAATGGCGAGTAAAATGCACTATTAAACTTCTAGGATAAGGCAAACAGAGACCCGATTAGATCATTTTATATTACGGTTAATATAAGAATTCAGCGTAATTCTATCACATTTGTTCAACTTACGTCGCTCCTATTTCAGATAGCGTACTGGGCTAGGCGGCATCTTAAAGCGCGTGAAATGGCGAGTAAAATGCAATATTAAACTTCTATGATAGGGCTATCGGAGACCCGATTAGATCATTTTATATTTTGGTTAATATAAGAATCCAGCGAAATTCTATCACATTCGTCCAATTTACGTCGCTCCTATTTCAGATAGCTAATTGGGCTTAGCGGCATCTCAAAGCGCATGAAGTGACGAGCGAAATGCACTATTAATCTTCTAGGGTAGGGCGAACAGAGACCCGATTAGAACACTTTACATTAAGGTTAATATAAGAATTCAGCGAAAGTCTCTCACATTTGTTCAATTTACGTCGCTGATATTTCAGATAGCGTATTGGGCTAAGCGGCATCTCAATGCGCATGAAATGGCGAGTTCTAGGATAAGGCAAACAGAGACCCGATTAGATCATTTTATATTACGGTTAATATAAGAATTCAGCGTAATTCTGTGACATTTGTTCAACTTACGTAGCTCCTATTTCAGATAGCGTGCTGGTCTAGGCGGCATCTTAAAGCGTGTATAATGGCGAGTAAAATGCACTATTAAACTTCTAGGGTAGGGCAAACAGAGACCCCATTAGATCATTTTATATTATGGTTAATTTAAGAATTCAGCGAAATTCTCTCACATTTGTTCAATTTACGTCGCTGATATTTCAGATAGCGTATTGGGCTAAGCGGCATCTCAAAGCGCAAGAAATGGCGAGTAAAATTCACTATTAAACTTCTATGATACGGCAATCAGAGACCCGATTACATCATTTTATATTATGGTTAATATAAGAATTCAGCGAAATTCTATCACATTTGTTCAATTTGCGTCGCTCCTATTTCAGATAGCGTATTGGGCTAAGCGGCATCTCAAAGCGCATGAAATGACGAATAAAATGCACTGTTAAGCTTGTACGCTAGGGCGAACAGAGACCCGATTAGATCATTTAACATTACGGTAAATAAAAGAATTCAGCGAAATTCTATCACATTTGTTCAATTTACGTCGCTCCTATTTCAGATAGCGTACTGGGCTAGGCGGCATCTCAAAGCGCATGAAATGGCGAGTAAAATGCGCTATTAAACTTCTAGGATAAGGCAAACGGAGACCCGATTAGTTCATTTTATATTACGGTTAATATAAGAATTCAGCATAATTCTATCACATTTGTTCATCTTACGTCGCTCCTATTTCAGATAGCCTACTGGGCTAGGCGGCATCTTAAAGCGCGTGGAAGGGCGAGTAAAATGCACTACTAAACTTCTATGATAGAGCAATCAGAGACCCGATTAGATCATTTTATATTTTGTTTAATATAAGATTTCAGGGAAATTCTATCACATTTGTTCAATTTACGTCGCTCCTATTTCAGATAGCTTATTGGGCTTAGCGGCATCTCAAAGCGCATGAAGTGACGAGCGAAATGCACTATTAAACTTCTAGGGTAGGGCGAACAGAGACCCGATTAGATCATTTTACATTAAGGTTAATATAAGAATTCAGGGAAATTCTATCACATTCGTTCAATTTAGGTCGCTCCTATTTCAGATAGCGTACTGGGCTAGGCGACATCTTAAAGCGCGTGGAATGCCGAGTAAAATCCACTATTAAACTTCTAGGCTAGGGCGAACAGAGACCAGATTAGATCATTTTACATTCTGGTTAATAAAATAATTCAGCGAAATTCTATCACATTTGTTCAATTTACGTCGCTCCTAATTCAGATAGCGTATTGGGCAAAGCGGCATCTCAAAGCGCATGAAATGACGAGTAAAATGCACTGTTAAACTTCTAGGGTAGGGCAAACAGAGACCCGATTAGATCATTTTATGTTATGCTTAATTTAAGAATTCAGCAAAATTCTATCACATTTGTTCAATTTACGTCGCTCCTATTTCAGATAGCGTACTAGGCTAGGCGGCAACTTAAAGCGCGTGGAATGGCGAGTAAAATGCACTATTAAACTTCTATGATAGGGCAATCAGAGACCCGACTAGATCGTTTTATATTTTGGTTAATATAAGAATTCAGCGAAATTGTATCACATTTGTTCAATTTACGTCGCTCCTATTTCAGATAGCTTATTGGGCTAAGCGGCATCGCAAAGCGCATGAAATGACGAGTGAAATGCACTATTAAACTTCTAGGGTACGGCGAACAAAGATCCGATTAGATCATTTTACATTAAGGTTAATATAAGAATTCAGCGAAACTCTATCACATTTGTTCAATTTACGTCGCTCATATTTCAGATAGCATATTGGGCTACGCGGCATCTGAAAGCGCACGAAATGGCGAGTAAAATGCCCTATTAAACTTCGAGGGTAGGGCAAACAGAGACCGGATAAGATCATTTTATATTATGGTTAATTTAAGAATTCAGCGAAACTGTATCATATTTGTTCAATTTACGTCGCTCCTATTCCATATAGCGTATTGGGCTAAGCGGCATCTCAATGCGCATGAAATGGCGAGTAAAATGCACTATTAAACTTCTAGGATAAGGCAAACAGAGACCCGATTAGATCATTTTATATTACGGTTAATAGAAGAATTCAGCGTAATTCTATCACATTTGTTCAACTTACGTCGCTCCTATTTCAGATAGCGTACTGGGCTAGGCGGCATGTTAAAGCGTGTGGAAAGGCGAGCTAAATGCATTATTAAACTTCTAGGGTAGGGCAAACAGAGACCGGATAAGATCATTTTATATTATGGTTAATTTAAGAATTCAGCGAAACTCTATCACATTTGTTCAATTTACGTCGCTCCTATTTCAGATAGCGTATTGGGGTAAGCGGCATCTCAAAGCGCATGAAATGGCGAGTAAAATGCACTATTAAACTTCTAGGATAAGGCAAACAGAGACCCGATTCGATCATTTTATATTACGGTTAATATAAGAATTCAGCGTAATTCTATCACATTTGTTCAATTTACGTCGCTCCAATTTCAGATAGCGCACTGGGCTAGGCGGCATCTTAAAGCGTGTGGAAAGGCGAGCTAAATGCACTATTAAACTTCTATGATAGGGCAATCAGAGACCCGACTAGATCATTTTATATTTTGGTTAATATAAGAATTCAGCGAAATTCTATCACATTTGTTCAATTTACGTCGCTCCTATTTCAGATAGCTTATTGGGCTAAGCGGCATCGCAAAGCGCATGAAATGACGAGTGAAATGCACTATTAAACTTCTAGGGTACGGCGGACAAAGATCCGATTAGATCATTTTACATTAAGGTTAATATAAGAATTCAGCGAAACTCTATCACATTTGTTCAATTTACGTCGCTCATATTTCAGATAGCATATTGGGCTACACGCCATCTGAAAGCGCACGAAATGGCGAGTAAAATGCCCTATTAAACTTCTAGGGTAGGGCAAACAGAGACCGGATAAGATCATTTTATATTATGGTTAATTTAAGAATTCAGCGAAACTCTATCATATTTGTTCAATTTACGTCGCTCCTATTTCAGATAGCGTATTGGGCTAAGCGGCATCTCAATGCGCATGAAATGGCGAGTAAAATGCACTATTAAACTTCTAGGATAAGGCAAACAGAGACCCGATTAGATCATTTTATATTACGGTTAATATAAGAATTCAGCGTAATTCTATCACATTTGTTCAACTTACGTCGCTCCTATTTCAGATAGCGTACTGGGCTAGGCGGCATCTTAAAGCGCGTGAAATGGCGAGTAAAATGCAATATTAAACTTCTATGATAGGGCTATCGGAGACCCGATTAGATCATTTTATATTTTGGTTAATATAAGAATCCAGCGAAATTCTATCACATTCGTCCAATTTACGTCGCTCCTATTTCAGATAGCTAATTGGGCAAAGCGGCATCTCAAAGCGCATGAAATGACGAGTGAAATGCACTATTAATCTTCTAGGGTAGGGCGAACAGAGACCCGATTAGAACACTTTACATTAAGGTTAATATAAGAATTCAGCGAAAGTCTCTCACATTTGTTCAATTTACGTCGCTGATATTTCAGATAGCGTATTGGGCTAAGCGGCATCTCAATGCGCATGAAATGGCGAGTTCTAGGATAAGGCAAACAGAGACCCGATTAGATCATTTTATATTACGGTTAATATAAGAATTCAGCGTAATTCTGTGACATTTGTTCAACTTACGTAGCTCCTATTTCAGATAGCGTGCTGGTCTAGGCGGCATCTTAAAGCGTGTATAATGGCGAGTAAAATGCACTATTAAACTTCTAGGGTAGGGCAAACAGAGACCCCATTAGATCATTTTATATTATGGTTAATTTAAGAATTCAGCGAAATTCTCTCACATTTGTTCAATTTACGTCGCTGATATTTCAGATAGCGTATTGGGCTAAGCGGCATCTCAAAGCGCAAGAAATGGCGAGTAAAATTCACTATTAAACTTCTATGATACGGCAATCAGAGACCCGATTACATCATTTTATATTATGGTTAATATAAGAATTCAGCGAAATTCTATCACATTTGTTCAATTTGCGTCGCTCCTATTTCAGATAGCGTATTGGGCTAAGCGGCATCTCAAAGCGCATGAAATGACGAATAAAATGCACTATTAAGCTTGTACGCTAGGGCGAACAGAGACCCGATTAGATCATTTAACATTACGGTAAATAAAAGAATTCAGCGAAATTCTGTGACATTTGTTCAACTTACGTAGCTCCTATTTCAGATATCGTGCTGGGCTAGGCGGCAACTTAAAGCGCGTGGAATGGCGAGTAAAATGCACTGTTAAACTTCTATGATAGGGCAATCAGAGACCCGATAAGATCATTTTATATTTTGGTTAATATAAGAATTCAGCGAAATTCTATCACATTTGTTCAATTTACGTCGCTCCTATTTCAGATAGCTTATTGGGCTAAGCGGCATCGCAAAGCGCATGAATTGACGAGTAAAATGCACTATTAAACTTCTAGGATAAGGCAAACGGAGACCCGATTAGACCATTTCATATTACGGTTAATATAAGAATTCAGCGAAATTCTATTACATTTGTTCAATTTACATCGCTCCTATTTCACATACCGACTTGTGCTAAGCGGCATCTCAAAGCGCAAGAAATGGCGAGTAAAATGCACTATTAAACTTCTATGGTAATGCAAACAGAGACCCGATTAGATCATTTTATATTACGGTTAATATAAGAATTCAGCGTAATTCTATCACATTTGTTCAATTTACGTGGCTCCTATTTCAGATAGCGTATTGGGCTAAGCGGCATCTCAAAGCGCATGAAATGACGAGTGAAATGCACTGTTAAACTTCTAGGGTAGGGCGAACAAAGACCCGATTAGATCATTTTATATTACGGTTAATATAAGAATTCAGCGAAGTTCTATCACATTTGTTCAATTTCCGTTGCTCCTATTTCAGATAGCGTATTGGGCTAAGCGGCATCTCAAAGCGCATGAAATGACGAGTGAAATGCACTGTTAAACTTCTAGGGTAGGGCGAACAAAGACCCGATTAGATCATTTTATATTTTGGTTAATATAAGAATTCAGCGAAATTCTGTCACATTTTTTCAATTTACGTCGCTCCAATTTCAGATAGCTTATTGGGCTAAGCGGCATCGCAAAGCGCATGAATTGACGAGTGAAATGCACTATTAAACTTCTTGGGTAGGGCGAACAAAGACCCGATTAGATCATTTTACATTAAGGTTAATATAAGAATTCAGCGAAAGTCTATCACATTTGTTCAATTTACATCGCTCCTATTTCAGATAGCGACTTGTGCTAAGCGGCATCTCAAAGCGCAAGAAATGGCGAGTAAAATGCACTATTAAACTTCTAGGGTAGGGCAAACAGAGACCCCATTAGATCAATTTATATTATGGTTAAATTAAGAATTCAGCGAAATTCTATCACATTTGTTCAATTTACGTCGCTCCTATTTCAGATAGCGTACTGGACTAAGCGGCATCTCAAAGCGCAAGAAATGGCGAGTAAAATGCACTATTAAACTTCTAGGATAAGGCAAACAGAGACCCGATTAGATCATTTTATATTACGGTTAATATAAGAATTCAGCGTAATTCTGTGACATTTGTTCAACTTACGTAGCTCCTATTTCAGATAGCGTGCTGGGCTAGGCGGCATCTTAAAGCGTGTGTAATGGCGAGTAAAATGCACTATTAAACTTCTAGGGTAGGGCAAACAGAGACCCCATTAGATCATTTTATATTATGGTTAATTTAAGAATTCAGCGAAATTCTCTCACATTTGTTCAATTTACGTCGCTGATATTTCAGATAGCGTATTGGGCTAAGCGGCATCTCAAAGCGCAAGAAATGGCGAGTAAAATGCACTATTAAACTTCTATGATAGGGCAATCAGAGACCCGATTAGATCATTTTGTATTATGGTTAATTTAAGAATTCAGAAAAATTCTATCACATTTGTTCAATTTACATCGCTCCTATTTCAGATAGCGTATTGGGCTAAGCGGCATCTCAATGCGCATGAAATGGCCAGTAAAATGCACTATTAAGCTTCCAGGATAAGGCAAACGGAGACCCGATTAGACCATTTCATATTACGGTTAATATAAGAATTCAGCGTTATTCTATCACATTTGTTCAACTTACGTCGCTCCTATTTCAGATAGCGTACTGGGCTAGGCGGCAACTTAAAGCGCGTGGAATGGCGAGCAAAATGCACTCTTAAACTTCTATGATAGGGCAATCAGAGACCCGATTAGATCATTTTATATTATGGTTAATTTAAGAATTCAGCGAAATCCTATCACATTTGTTCATTTTACGTCGCTCCTATTTCAGACAGCTTATTGGGCTAAGCGGCATCTCAAAGCGCATGAAATGACGAGTAAAATGCACTATTAAACTTCTAGGGTAGGGCAATCAGAGACCCGATTAGATCATTTTATATTATGGTTAAATTAAGAATTCAGCGAAATTCTATCACATTTGTTCAATTTACGTCGCTCCTATTTCAGATAGCTTATTGGGCTAAGCGGCATCTCAAAGCGCATGAAGTGGCGAGTAAAATGCACTATTAAACTTCTAGGGTAGGGCGAACAAAGACCCGATTAGATCATTTTACATTAAGGTTAATATAAGAATTCAGCGAAATTCTATCACATTTGTTCAATTTACATCGCTCCTATTTCACATACCGACTTGTGCTAAGCGGCATCTCAAAGCGCAAGAAATGGCGAGTAAAATGCACTATTAAACTTCTATGGTAATGCAAACAGAGACCCGATTAGATCATTTTATATTACGGTTAATATAAGAATTCAGCGTAATTCTATCACATTTGTTCAATTTACGTGGCTCCTATTTCAGATAGCGTATTGGGCTACGCGGTATCTTAAAGCGCGTGGAATGGCGAGTAAAATGCACTATTAAACTTCTAGGATAAGGCAAACGGAGACCCGATTAGACCATTTTATATTACGGTTAATATAAGAATTCAGCGTTATTCTATCACATTTGTTCAACTTACGTCGCTCCTATTTCAGAAAGCGTACTGGGCTAGGCGGCATCTCAAAGCGCGTGGAATGGCGAGTAAAATGCACTCTTAAACATCTATGATAGGGCAATCAGAGACCCGATTAGATCATTTTATATTTTGGTTAATATAAGAATTCAGCGAAATTCTATCACATTTGTTCAATTTACGTCGCTCCTATTTCGGATAGCGTATTGGGCTAAGCTGCATCTCAAAGCGCAAGAAATGGCTCGTAAAATGCACTATTAAACTTCTAGGGTAGGGCAATCAGAGACCAGATTAGATCATTTTATATTATGGTTAATTTAAGAATTCAGCAAAATTCTATCACATTTGTTCAATTTACGTCGTTCCTATTTCAGATAGCATACTGGGCTAGGCGGCATCTTAAAGCGCGTGGAATGGCGAGTAAAATGCACTATTAAACTTCTATGATAGGGCAATCAGAGACCCGATTAGATCATTTTATATTTTGGTTAATATAAGGATGCAGCGTAATTCTATCACATTTGTTCAATTTACGTCGCTCCTATTTCAGATAGCGTATTGGGCTAAGCGGCATCTCAAAGCGCATGAAATGGCGAGTAAAATGCACTATTAAACTTCTAGGGTAAGGCAAACAGAGACCCGATTAGATCATTTTATATTACGGTTAATATAAGAATTCAGCGTAATTCTATCACATTTGTTCAACATGCGTCGCTCCTATTTCAGAAAGCGTACTGGGCTAGGCGGCATCTCAAAGCGCGTGGAATGGCGAGTAAAATGCACTCTTAAACATCTATGATAGGGCAACCAGAGACCCGATTAGATCATTTTATATTTTGGTTAATATAAGAATTCAGCGAAATTCTATCACATTTGTTCAATTTACGTCGCTCCTATTTCGGATAGCGTATTGGGCTAAGCTGCATCTCAAAGCGCAAGAAATGGCTCGTAAAATGCACTATTAAACTTCTAGGGTAGGGCAATCAGAGACCAGATTAGATCATTTTATATTATGGTTAATATAAGAATTCAGCGTAATTCTATCACATTTGTTCAACATGCGTCGCTCCTATTTCAGATAGTGTACTGGGCTAGGCGGCATCTTAAAGCGCGTGGAAGGGCGAGTCAAATGCACTACTAAACTTCTATGGTAGGGCAATCAGAGTCCCGTTTAGATCATTTTATGTATTGTTTAATATAAGATTTCAGTGAAATTCTACCACATTTGTTCAATTTACGTCGCTCCTATTTCAGATAGCGTATTGGGCTAAGCGGCATCTCAAAGCGTATGAAATGACGAGAGAAATGCACTATTAAACTTCTTGGGTAGGGCGAACAGAGACCCGATTAGGTCATTTCATATTATGGTTAATTACAGAATTCAGCGAAATTCTATCACATTTGTTCAATTTACATCGCTCCTATTTCAAATAGCGTATTGGGCTAAGCGACATCTCAATGCGCATGAAATGGCGAGTAAAATGCACTATTAAACTTCTAGGATAAGGCAAACGGAGACCCGATTAGAACATTTTACATTAAGGTTAATATAAGAATTCAGCGAAATTCTATCACATTTGTTCAATTTACGTCGCTCCTATTTCAGATAGCGTACCCGGATAGGCGGCATCTTAAAGCGCGAGGAATGGCGAGTAAAATGCACTATTAAACTTCTAGGGTAGGGCAAACAGAGACCCGATTAGGTCATTTCATATTATGGTTAATTTAAGAATTCAGAAAAATTCTATCACATTTGTTCAATTTACGTCGCTCCTATTTCAGATAGCGTACCCGGATAGGCGGCATCTTAAAGCGCGAGGAATGGCGAGTAAAATGCACTATTAAACTTCTATGATAGGGCAATCAGAGACCCGATTAGATCACTTTATATTTTGGTTAATATAAGAATTCAGCGAAATTCTATCACTTTTGTTCAATTTACATCGCTCCTATTTCAGATAGCGACTTGTGCTAAGCGGCATCTCAAAGCGCAAGAAATGGCGAGTAAAATGCACTATTAAACTTC
>CAKAJE020000495.1:30287-125080 GCA_916610135.2 Macropis europaea | reverse complement strand
CCTCTGATTGCCCTATCATAGAAGTTTAATAGGGCATTTTACTCGTCATTTCATACGCTTTAAGGTGCCGCTTATCCCAATACCCTATCTGAAATAGGAGCGGCGTAAATTGAACAAATGTGATAGAATTTCGCTAAAAACTTAAATTAACCATAATATAAAATGATCTAATCGGGTCTCTGTTTACCCTACCCTAGAAGATTAATAGTGCATTTTACTCGACATTTCATGCGCTTTAAGATGCCGCCAGCCCAATACGCTATCTGAAATTGGAGCTACGTAAATTGAACAAACGTGATATAATTACGCAGAATTCTTATATTAACCATAATAAAATTCGATCAATTCGGGTCTCAGATTGCCCTACCACAGAAGTGTAATAGTGCATTTTACTCCTCATTTCATGCGCTTTAAGGTGCCGCTTAGCCGATTGCGCTATCTAAAATAGGAGCGACGTAAATTGGACAAGTGTGATAGAATTTCGCTGTATTCTTATATTAACCATAATATAAGATGACCTAATCGGGTCTCTGTTAGCCCTATCCGAGAAGTTTACTAGTGCATTTTACTCGACATTTCATGCGCTTTAAGATGCCGCCTAGCCCAATACGCTATCTGAAATAGGAGCGACGTAAATTGAACATATGTGATAGAATTTCGCTGAATTCTTAAATTAACCATAACATAATATGATCTAATCGGGTCTCTGTTTACCCTACCCTAGAATTTTAATAGTTCATTTTACTCGACATTTCATGCGCTTTGAGATGCCACCTATCCCAATACACTATCTGAAATAGGGGCGACGTAAATTGAACAAATGTGATAAAATTTCGCTGAATTCTTATATCAACCATAATATAAGATGACCTAATCGGGTCTCTGTTAGCACTATCCGAGAAGTTTGGTAGTGCATCTTGCTCGTCATTTCATGCGCTTTAAGATGCCGCCTAGCCCAGTCCGCAATCTGAAATTGGAGCTACGTAAATTGGACAAATGTGACAGAGTTACGCAGAATTCTTATATTAACCATAATATAAAATGACCTAATCGGGTCTCTGAGTGCCCTATCATAGAAGTTTAATAGTGCATTTTACTCGCCATTTCATGCGGTTTAAGGTGCGGCCTAGTCCAATGCGCTACCTGAAATTGGAGCTACGTAAGTTGAACAAGCGTGATAGAAGTACGCAGAATTCTTATATTAACCATAATATAATACGATCAATTCGGGTCTCTGATTGCCCTATCATAGAAGTTTAATAGTGCATTTTACTCGTCATTTCATGCGCTTTACGGTGCCGCCTAACTCGATACGCTATCTGAAATAGGAGCGACATAAATTGACAAATGTGATAGAAGTACGCAGAATTCTTATATTAACAATAATATAGAATGATCTAATCGGGTCTCTGATTGCCCTATCATAGAAGGTTCGTAGTGCATTTTACTCGCCATTCCAGGCCCTTTAAGATACCGCCTAACCCAATACGCTATCTGAAATAGGAGCAACGTAAGTTGAACAAATGTGATAGAATTACGCTGAATTCTTATATTAATCATAATATAAGAAGACCTAATCGGGTCTTTGATTGCCCTATCCGAGAAGTTTAGTAGTGCATCTTACTCGTCATTTCATGCGCTTTAAGATGCCGCCACGCCCAAAACACTATCTGAAATAGGAGCGACGTAAATTGAACAAATGTGATAGAAGTACGCAGAATTCTTATATTAACAATAATATAAAATGATCTAATCGGGTCTCTGATTGCCCTATCATAGAAGCTTCGTAGTGCATTTTACTCGCCATTCCACGCGCTATAAGATGCCGCGTAACCCAATACGCTATCTGAAATAGGAGCGACGTAAATTGAAAAAATGTGATAGAATTTCGCTTAATTCTTATATTAACCATAATATAATATGATCTATTTGGGTCTCTGATTGCACAATCGTGGAAGGTTAGTAGTGCATTTTGCTCGTCATTCCACGCACTTTAAGATGCCGCCTAGCCCAATACGCTATCTGAAATAGGACCGACGTAAATTGAACAAATGTGATAGAATTACGCAGAATTCTTATATTAATCAAAACATAAGATGACCTTATCGGGTCTCTGATTGCCCTATCATAGTAGTTTAATAGTGCATTTTACTCGTCATTTCATGCGCTTTAAGGTGCCGGTTAGCACAATACACTATCTGAAGTAGGAGCGACGTAAATTGTACAAATGTGATAGAATTTCGTTGAATCCTTATATTAACCATAATATAAAATGATCTAGTCGGGTCCCTGTTTGCCCTATCATCGAAGTTTAATAGTGCATTTTACTCGCCATTTCATGCGCTTTAAGTTGCTGCTTTGCCCAATACGCTATCTGAAATAGGGGCAACGTAAATTGAACAAATGTGATAAAATTTCACTGAATTCTTATATTAACCATAATTTAAAATGATCTAATCGGGTCTCTGATTGCCCTATCATAGAAGTTTAATAGTGCATTTTCTCGGTATCTGATGCGCTTTAAGATGCCACATAGCCCAATACGCTATCTGAAATTGGAGCTACGTAAATTGAACAAACGTGATAGAATTACGCAGAGTTCTTATATTAACCATAATATAATATGACCTACTCGGTTCTCTGATTGCCATATCATAGAATTCTAATAGTGCATTTTACTCGTCAGTCCATGCGCTTTAAGATGTCGCACATCCCAATACGCTATCTGAAATAGGAGCGACGTTAATTGAACAAACGCGATAGAATTACGCTTAATTCTTATATTAATCATAATATAAGATGACCTAATCGGGTCTCTGATTGCCCTACCCTAGAAGTTTAGTAGTGCATTTTACTCGACATTTCATACGCTTTAAGATGCCGCCTAGTCCAGTGCGCCATCTAAAATTGGAGCTACGTAAATTGCACAAACGTGATAGAATTACGCAGAATTCTTATTTTAACCATAATATAGTACGATATATTCGAGTCTCTGATTGCCCAATCATAGAAGTTTAATAGTGCCTTTTACTCGTCATTTCATGCGCTTTAAGATGCCACCTAGCCCAATCCGCTATCTGAAATCGGAGCGACGTAAATTGAAAAAATGTGATAGAATTAGGCTGAATTCTTATATTACTCATAATATAAGATGGCCTAATCGGATCCCTGATTGCCCTATCATAGAAGTTTAATAGTGCATTTTGCTCGCCATTTCATGCGCTTTGAGGTGCCGCTTATCCCGATACGCTATCTGAAATAGGAGCGATATAAATTGAACAAATGTGATAATATTACGTTGAATTCTTATATTAGCAATATTATAAAATGATCTAATCAGGTCTCTGATTGCCCTATCATAGAAGTTTAATAGTGCATTGTACTCGCCACTTCGTGCGCTTTAAGGTGCCGCCTAGCCCAATACGCTATCTGAAATAGGAGCGACATAAATTGATCAAGTGTGATAGAGTTTCGCTGAATTCTTAAATTAACAATAATATAAAATGATCTAATCGGGTCTCTGTTTTCCCTACCCTAGCAGTTTAATAGTGCATTTTACTCGACATTTCATGCGCTTTAAGATGCCACCCAGTCCAATACGCTATCTGTAATAGGGGCGACGAAAATTGAACAAATGGGATAAAATTACGTTGAATTCTTATATTAACAATAATATGAAATGATCTAATCGGGTCTCTGATTGCCCTATCATAGAAGTTTAATAGTGCATTATACTCGTCATTTCATGCGCTTTAAGGTCCCGCTTAGACCAATACGCTATCTGAAATAGGAGCGACGTAAATTGAACAAATGTGATGAAATTTCACTGAATTCTTATATTAACCATAATTTAAAATGATCTAATCGGGTCTCTGATTGCCCTATCATAGAAGTTTAATAGTGAATTTTGCTCGGAATTTCATGCGCTTTAAGATACCAGACAGCCCAATACGCTATCTGAAATTGGAGGTACGTAAATTAAACAAACGTGATAGAATTACGCAGAATTCTTATATTAATCAAAACATAAGATGACCTTATCGGGTCGATGATTGCCCTATCATAGTAGTTTAATAGTGCATTTTACTCGTCATTTCATGCGCTTTAATGTGCCGGTTAGCACAATACACTATCTGAAGTAGGAGCGACGTAAATTGTACAAATGTGATAGAATTTCGTTGAATCCTTATATTAACCATAATATAAAATGATCTAGTCGGGTCCCTGTTTGCCCTATCATCGAAGTTTAATAGTGCATTTTACTCGACATTTCATGCGCTTTAAGATGCCGCCTAGCCCAATACGCTATCTGAAATAGGAGCGACGTAAATTGAACATATGTGATAGAATTTCGCTGAATTCTTAAATTAACCATAACATAATATGATCTAATCGGGTCTCTGTTTACCCTACCCTAGAATTTTAATAGTTCATTTTACTCGACATTTCATGCGCTTTGAGATGCCACCTATCCCAATACACTATCTGAAATAGGGGCGACGTAAATTGAACAAATGTGATAAAATTTCGCTGAATTCTTATATCAACCATAATATAAGATGACCTAATCGGGTCTCTGTTAGCACTATCCGAGAAGTTTGGTAGTGCATCTTGCTCGTCATTTCATGCGCTTTAAGATGCCGCCTAGCCCAGTCCGCAATCTGAAATTGGAGCTACGTAAATTGGACAAATGTGACAGAGTTACGCAGAATTCTTATATTAACCATAATATAAAATGACCTAATCGGGTCTCTGATTGCCCTATCATAGAAGTTTAATAGTGCATTTTACTCGCCATTTCATGCGGTTTAAGGTGCGGCCTAGTCCAATGCGCTACCTGAAATTGGAGCTACGTAAGTTGAACAAGCGTGATAGAAGTACGCAGAATTCTTATATTAACCATAATATAATACGATCAATTCGGGTCTCTGATTGCCCTATCATAGAAGTTTAATAGTGCATTTTACTCGTCATTTCATGCGCTTTACGGTGCCGCCTAACTCGATACGCTATCTGAAATAGGAGCGACATAAATTGACAAATGTGATAGAAGTACGCAGAATTCTTATATTAACAATAATATAGAATGATCTAATCGGGTCTCTGATTGCCCTATCATAGAAGGTTCGTAGTGCATTTTACTCGCCATTCCAGGCCCTTTAAGATACCGCCTAACCCAATACGCTATCTGAAATAGGAGCAACGTAAGTTGAACAAATGTGATAGAATTACGCTGAATTCTTATATTAATCATAATATAAGAAGACCTAATCGGGTCTTTGATTGCCCTATCCGAGAAGTTTAGTAGTGCATCTTACTCGTCATTTCATGCGCTTTAAGATGCCGCCACGCCCAATACACTATCTGAAATAGGAGCGACGTAAATTGAACAAATGTGATAGAAGTACGCAGAATTCTTATATTAACAATAATATAAAATGATCTAATCGGGTCTCTGATTGCCCTATCATAGAAGCTTCGTAGTGCATTTTACTCGCCATTCCACGCGCTATAAGATGCCGCGTAACCCAATACGCTATCTGAAATAGGAGCGACGTAAATTGAAAAAATGTGATAGAATTTCGCTTAATTCTTATATTAACCATAATATAATATGATCTATTTGGGTCTCTGATTGCACAATCGTGGAAGGTTAGTAGTGCATTTTGCTCGTCATTCCACGCACTTTAAGATGCCGCCTAGCCCAATACGCTATCTGAAATAGGACCGACGTAAATTGAACAAATGTGATAGAATTACGCAGAATTCTTATATTAACCATAATATAATATGATCTATTTGGGTCTCTGATTGCCCTATCATGGAAGGTTAGTAGTGCATTTTACTCGTTATTCCACGCGCTTTAAGGTGCCGCCTAGCCCAATATACTATCTGAAATAGGAGCGACGTAATTTGAACGAATGTGATAGAATTACGCTGAATTCTTATATTAATCATAATATAAGAAGACCTAATCGGGTCTTTGATTGCCCTGTCCGAGAAGTTTAGTAGTGCATCTTACTCGTCATTTCATGCGCTTTAAGATGCCGCCACGTCCAATACACTATCTAAAATAGGAGCGACGTATATTGAACAAATGTGATAAAATTTCACTGAATTCTTATATTAACCATAATTTAAAATGATCTAATCGGGTCTCTGATTGCCCTATCATAGAAGTTTAATAGTGCATTTTCTCGGTATCTGATGCGCTTTAAGATGCCACCTAGCCCAATACGCTATCTGAAATTGGAGCTACGTAAATTGAACAAACGTGATAAAATTACGCAGAATTCTTATATTAACCATAATATAATATGACCTACTCGGTTCTCTGATTGCCATATCATAGAATTCTAATAGTGCATTTTACTCGTCAGTCCATGCGCTTTAAGATGCCGCATATCCCAATACGCTATCTGAAATAGGAGCGACGTTAATTGAACAAACGCGATAGAATTATGCTTTAATCTTATATTAATCATAATATAAGATGACCTAATCGGGTCTCTGATTGCCCTACCCTAGACGTTTAGTAGTGCATTTTACTCGACATTTCATACGCTATAAGATGCCGCCTAGTCCAGTGCGTCATCGGAAATTGGAGCTACGTAAATTGCACAAACGTGATAGAATTACGCAGAATTCTTATTTTAACCATAATATAGTACGATATATTCGAGTCTCTGATTGCCCAATCATAGAAGTTTAATAGTGCCTTTTACTCGTCATTTCATGCGCTTTAAGATGCCACCTAGCCCAATCCGCTATCTGAAATCGGAGCGACGTAAATTGAAAAAATGTGATAGAATTAGGCTGAATTCTTATATTACTCATAATATAAGATGGCCTAATCGGATCCCTGATTGCCCTATCATAGAAGTTTAATAGTGCATTTTGCTCGCCATTTCATGCGCTTTTAGGTGCCGCTTATCCCGATACGCTATCTGAAATAGGAGCGATATAAATTGAACAAATGTGATAATATTACGTTGAATTCTTATATTAGCAATATTATAAAATGATCTAATCACGTCTCTGATTGCCCTATCATAGAAGTTTAATAGTGCATTGTATTCGCCACTTCGTGCGCTTTAAGGTGCCGCCTAGCCCAATACGCTATCTGAAATAGGAGCGACATAAATTGAACAAATGTGATAGAATTACGCAGAATTCTTATATTAACCATAATATAATACGATCTAGTCGGGTCTCTGATTGCCCTATCATAGAAGTTTAATAGTGCATTTTACTGGTCATTTCGTGCGCTTTAAGGTGCCGCCTAGCACAATACGCTATCTGAAATTGGAGCGACATAACTTGAACAAATGTGATAAAATTACGTGGAATTCATATATTAACAATAATATAAAATGATCTAATCGGGCCTCTGATTGCCCTATCATAGAAGTTTAATAGGGCATTTTACTCGTCATTTCATGCGCTTTAAGGTCCCGCTTAGACCAATACGCTATCTGAAATAGGAGCGACGTAAATTGATCAAGTGTGATAGAGTTTCGCTGAATTCTTAAATTAACAATAATATAAAATGATCTAATCGGGTCTCTGTTTTCCCTACCCTAGCAGTTTAATAGTGCATTTTACTCGACATTTCATGCGCTTTAAGATGCCACCCAGTCCAATACGCTATCTGTAATAGGGGCGACGAAAATTGAACAAATGGGATAAAATTACGTTGAATTCTTATATTAACAATAATATGAAATGATCTAATCGGGTCTCTGATTGCCCTATCATAGAAGTTTAATAGTGCATTATACTCGTCATTTCATGCGCTTTAAGGTCCCGCTTAGACCAATACGCTATCTGAAATAGGAGCGACGTAAATTGAACAAATGTGATGAAATTTCACTGAATTCTTATATTAACCATAATTTAAAATGATCTAATCGGGTCTCTGATTGCCCTATCATAGAAGTTTAATAGTGAATTTTGCTCGGAATTTCATGCGCTTTAAGGTACCAGACAGCCCAATACGCTATCTGAAATTGGAGGTACGTAAATTAAACAAACGTGATAGAATTACGCAGAATTCTTATATTAATCAAAACATAAGATGACCTTATCGGGTCGATGATTGCCCTATCATAGTAGTTTAATAGTGCATTTTACTCGTCATTTCATGCGCTTTAATGTGCCGGTTAGCACAATACACTATCTGAAGTAGGAGCGACGTAAATTGTACAAATGTGATAGAATTTCGTTGAATCCTTATATTAACCATAATATAAAATGATCTAGTCGGGTCCCTGTTTGCCCTATCATCGAAGTTTAATAGTGCATTTTACTCGCCATTTCATGCGCTTTAAGTTGCTGCTTTGCCCAATACGCTATCTGAAATAGGGGCAACGTAAATTGAACAAATGTGATAAAATTTCACTGAATTCTTATATTAACCATAATTTAAAATGATCTAATCGGGTCTCTGATTGCCCTATCATAGAAGTTTAATAGTGCATTTTCTCGGTATCTGATGCGCTTTAAGATGCCACCTAGCCCAATACGCTATCTGAAATTGGAGCTACGTAAATTGAACAAACGTGATAAAATTACGCAGAATTCTTATATTAACCATAATATAATATGACCTACTCGGTTCTCTGATTGCCATATCATAGAATTCTAATAGTGCATTTTACTCGTCAGTCCATGCGCTTTAAGATGCCGCATATCCCAATACGCTATCTGAAATAGGAGCGACGTTAATTGAACAAACGCGATAGAATTACGCTTAATTCTTATATTAATCATAATATAAGATGACCTAATCGGGTCTCTGATTGCCCTACCCTAGAAGTTTAGTAGTGCATTTTACTCGACATTTCATACGCTTTAAGATGCCGCCTAGTCCAGTGCGCCATCTGAAATTGGAGCTACGTAAATTGCACAAACGTGATAGAATTACGCAGAATTCTTATTTTAACCATAATATAGTACGATATATTCGAGTCTCTGATTGCCCAATCATAGAAGTTTAATAGTGCCTTTTACTCGTCATTTCATGCGCTTTAAGGTGCCACCTAGCCCAATCCGCTATCTGAAATCGGAGCGACGTAAATTGAAAAAATGTGATAGAATTAGGCTGAATTCTTATATTAACCATAATATAAGATGACCTAATCGGGTCTCTGTTAGCCCTATCCGAGAAGTTTACTAGTGCATTTTACTCGACATTTCATGCGCTTTAAGATGCCGCCTAGCCCAATACGCTATCTGAAATAGGAGCGACGTAAATTGAACATATGTGATAGAATTTCGCTGAATTCTTAAATTAACCATAACATAATATGATCTAATCGGGTCTCTGTTTACCCTACCCTAGAATTTTAATAGTTCATTTTACTCGACATTTCATGCGCTTTGAGATGCCACCTATCCCAATACACTATCTGAAATAGGGGCGACGTAAATTGAACAAATGTGATAAAATTTCGCTGAATTCTTATATCAACCATAATATAAGATGACCTAATCGGGTCTCTGTTAGCACTATCCGAGAAGTTTGGTAGTGCATCTTGCTCGTCATTTCATGCGCTTTAAGATGCCGCCTAGCCCAGTCCGCAATCTGAAATTGGAGCTACGTAAATTGGACAAATGTGACAGAGTTACGCAGAATTCTTATATTAACCATAATATAAAATGATCTAATCGGGTCTCTGATTGCCATATCATAGAAGTTTAATAGTGCATTTTACTCGCCATTTCATGCGCTTTAAGGTGCCGCCCAGCCCAATGCGCTATCTGAAATTGGAGCTACGTAAACTGAACAAACGTGTTAGAAGTACGCAGAATTCTTATATTAACCATAATATAATACGATCTATTCGGGTCTCTGATAGCCCTATCATAGAAGTTTAATAGTGCATTTTACTCGTCATTTCATGCACTTTAAGGTGCCGCCAGGCTCAATCCGCTATCTGAAATAGGAGCGATATAAATTGAACAAATGTGATAGAAGTACGCAGAATTCTTATATTAACAATAATATAAAATGATCTAATCGGGTCTCTGATTGCCCTATCATAGAAGCTTCGTTGTGCATTTTACTCGCCATTCCACGCGCTATAAGATGCCGCGTAACCCAATACGCTATCTGAAATAGGAGCGACGTAAATTGAAAAAATGTGATAGAATTTCGCTTAATTCTTATATTAACCATAATATAATATGATCTATTTGGGTCTCTGATTGCACAATCGTGGAAGGTTAGTAGTGCATTTTGCTCGTCATTCCACGCACTTTAAGATGCCGCCTAGCCCAATACGCTATCTGAAATAGGACCGACGTAAATTGAACAAATGTGATAGAATTACGCAGAATTCTTATATTAACCATAATATAATATGATCTATTTGGGTCTCTGATTGCCCTATCATGGAAGGTTAGTAGTGCATTTTACTCGTTATTCCACGCGCTTTAAGGTGCCGCCTAGCCCAATATACTATCTGAAATAGGAGCGACGTAATTTGAACGAATGTGATAGAATTACGCTGAATTCTTATATTAATCATAATATAAGAAGACCTAATCGGGTCTTTGATTGCCCTATCCGAGAAGTTTAGTAGTGCATCTTACTCGTCATTTCATGCGCTTTAAGATGCCACCCAGTCCAATACGCTATCTGTAATAGGGGCGACGAAAATTGAACAAATGGGATAAAATTACGTTGAATTCTTATATTAACAATAATATGAAATGATCTAATCGGGTCTCTGATTGCCCTATCATAGAAGTTTAATAGTGCATTATACTCGTCATTTCATGCGCTTTAAGGTCCCGCTTAGACCAATACGCTATCTGAAATAGGAGCGACGTAAATTGAACAAATGTGATGAAATTTCACTGAATTCTTATATTAACCATAATTTAAAATGATCTAATCGGGTCTCTGATTGCCCTATCATAGAAGTTTAATAGTGAATTTTGCTCGGAATTTCATGCGCCTTAAGATACCAGACAGCCCAATACGCTATCTGAAATTGGAGGTACGAAAATTAAACAAACGTGATAGAATTACGCAGAATTCTTATATTAATCAAAACATAAGATGACCATATCGGGTCGATGATTGCCCTATCATAATAGTTTAATAGTGCATTTTACTCGTCATTTCATGCGCTTTAATGTGCCGGTTAGCACAATATACTATATGAAGTAGGAGCGACGTAAATTGTACAAATGTGATAGAATTTCGTTGAATCCTTATATTAACCATAATATAAAATGATCTAGTCGGGACCCTGTTTGCCCTATCATCGAAGTTTAATAGTGCATTTTACTCGCCATTTCATGCGCTTTAAGTTGCTGCTTTGCCCAATACGCTATCTGAAATAGGGGCAACGTAAATTGAACAAATGTGATAAAATTTCACTGAATTCTTATATTAACCATAATTTAAAATGATCTAATCGGGTCTCTGATTGCCCTATCATAGAAGTTTAATAGTGCATTTTCTCGGTATCTGATGCGCTTTAAGATGCCACCTAGCGCAATACGCTATCTGAAATTGGAGCTACGTAAATTGAACAAACGTGATAAAATTACGCAGAATTCTTATATTAACCATAATATAATATGACCTACTCGGTTCTCTGATTGCCATATCATAGAATTCTAATAGTGCATTTTACTCGTCAGTCCATGCGCTTTAAGATGCCGCATATCCCAATACGCTATCTGAAATAGGAGCGACGTTAATTGAACAAACGCGATAGAATTACGCTTAATTCTTATATTAATCATAATATAAGATGACCTAATCGGGTCTCTGATTGCCCTACCCTAGAAGTTTAGTAGTGCATTTTACTCGACATTTCATACGCTTTAAGATGCCGCCTAGTCCAGTGCGCCATCTGAAATTGGAGCTACGTAAATTGCACAAACGTGATAGAATTACGCAGAATTCTTATTTTAACCATAATATAGTACGATATATTCGAGTCTCTGATTGCCCAATCATAGAAGTTTAATAGTTCCTTTTACTCGTCATTTCATGCGCTTTAAGGTGCCACCTAGCCCAATCCGCTATCTGAAATCGGAGCGACGTAAATTGAAAAAATGTGATAGAATTAGGCTGAATTCTTATATTACTCATAATATAAGATGGCCTAATCGGATCCCTGATTGCCCTATCATAGAAGTTTAATAGTGCATTTTGCTCGCCATTTCATGCGCTTTTAGGTGCCGCTTATCCCGATACGCTATCTGAAATAGGAGCGATATAAATTGAACAAATGTGATAATATTACGTTGAATTCTTATATTAGCAATATTATAAAATGATCTAATCACGTCTCTGATTGCCCTATCATAGAAGTTTAATAGTGCATTGTATTCGCCACTTCGTGCGCTTTAAGGTGCCGCCTAGCCCAATACGCTATCTGAAATAGGAGCGACATAAATTGAACAAATGTGATATAATTACGCAGAATTCTTATATTAACCATAATATAATACGATCTAGTCGGGTCTCTGATTGCCCTATCATAGAAGTTTAATAGTGCATTTTACTGGTCATTTCGTGCGCTTTAAGGTGCCGCCTAGCACAATACGCTATCTGAAATTGGAGCGACATAAATTGAACAAATGTGATAAAATTACGTGGAATTCATATATTAACAATAATATAAAATGATCTAATCGGGCCTCTGATTGCCCTATCATAGAAGTTTAATAGGGCATTTTACTCGTCATTTCATGCGCTTTAAGGTGCCGCTTATCCCAATACCCTATCTGTAATAGGAGCGGCGTAAATTGAACAAATGTGATAGAATTTCGCTAAAAACTTAAATTAACCATAATATAAAATGATCTAATCGGGTCTCTGTTTACCCTACCCTAGAAGATTAATAGTGCATTTTACTCGACATTTCATGCGCTTTAAGATGCCGCCAGCCCAATACGCTATCTGAAATTGGAGCTACGTAAATTGAACAAGTGTGATAGAATTTCGCTGAATTCTTATATTAACCATAATATAGAATGATCTAATCGGGTCTCTGATTGCTCTATCATAGAAGTTTAATAGTGCATTTTACTCGTCATTCCATGCACCTTAATGTGCCGCCTATCTCAATACGCTATCTGAAATAGGAGCGACGTAAATTGAACAAATGTGATAGAATTACGCTGAATTCTTATATTAATCATAATATAAGATGACCAAATCGGGTCTCTGATTGCCCTGTCATAGAAGTTTAATAGTGCATTTTACTCGCCATTTCATTCGCTTTAAGGTGCCGTTTAGCCCAATACGCTATCTGAAGTAGGAGCGTCGTAAATTGAACAAATGTGATAGAATTACACAGAATTCTTATATTAATCATAATATAAGATGAGCTAATCGGTTCTCTGATTGCCCTATCATAGAAGGTTAGTAGTGCATTTTACTCGTCATTCCATGCGCCTTAAGGTGCCCCCTATCTCAATACGCTATCTGAAATAGGAGCGACGTAAATTGAACAAATGTAATAGAATTACGGTGCATTCTTATATTAATCATAATATAAGATGAGCTAATCGGTTCTCTGATTGCCCTATCATAGAAGGTTAGTAGTGCATTTTACTCGACATTTCATGCGCTTTAAGATGCCACCAAGTCCAATACGCTATCTGTAATAGGGGCGACGGGAATTGAACAAATGCGATAAAATTACGTTGAATTCTTATATTAACAATAATATGAAATGATCTAATCGGGTCTCTGATTGCCCTATCATAGAAGGTTAGTAGTGCATTTTACTCGTCATTCCATGCGCCTTAAGGTGCCGCCTAGCCCAATACGCTATCTGAAATAGGAGCGACGAAAATTGAACAAATGTGATAGAATTTCGCTGAATTCTTATATTAACCATAATATATAATGATCTAATGCTGTCTCTGATTGCCCTATCAAAGAAGTTGAGTAGTGCATTTTACCCGTCATTTCATGCGCTTTAAGGAGCCGCCTAGCCCAATACGCTATCTGAAATAGGAGCGACGTAAATTGAACAAATGTGATAGAATTTCGCTGAATTCTTATATTAACCATGATATAAAATGATCTAATCGGTCTCTGATTGCCCTATCATAGAAGGTCAGTAGTGCATTTTGCTCGTCATTCCACGCGCTTTAAGATGCCGCCTAGCCCAATATACTATCTGAAATAGGAGCGACGTAAATTGAACAAATGTAATAGAATTACGCATAATTCTTATATTAACCATAATATAAAATGATCTAATGAGGTCTCCGATTACCCTATCATAGAAGTTTAGTAGTGCATTTTAATCGACATTTCATGCCCTTAAAATTCTGTTTAGCCCAATACGCTATCAGAAATAGGAACGACGTAAATTGAACAAATGTGATAGAATTACACTGAATTCTTATATTAATCATAATATAAGATGATCTAATCGGGTCTCTGATTGCCCTATCCTAGAAGTTTAGTAGTGCATTTTACTCGTGATTTCATGCTCTTCAAGGTGCCGCCTATCCCAATACGCTATCCAAAATAGGAGCTACGTGAATTGAACAAATGTGATAGAATTACGCAGAATTCTTATATTAACCATAATATAGAATGATCTAATCGGGTCTCTGATTGCCCTATCATAGAAGTTTAATAGTGCATTTTACTCGCCATTTCATGCGCTTTAAGGTGCGGCCCAGCCCAATACGCTATCTGTAATTGAAGCTATGTAAATTGAACAAGTGTGATAAAGATTCGCTGAATTCTTAAATTTACCATAATATAAAATGATCTAATCGGGTCTCTGATTACCCTATCATCGAAGCTTAATAGTGCATTTTACTCGTCATTTTATGCGCTTTAAACTGCCGCCTAGCCCAATACGCTATCTCAAATTGGAGCTACGTAAATTGAACAAGTGTGATAAAGTTTCGCTGAATTCTTAAATTAACCATAATATAAAATGATCTAATCGGGTCTCTGATTACCCTATCATCGAAGCTTAATGGTGCATTTTACTCGTCATTTCATGCGCTTTAAGGTGCCGCTTACCCCAATACGCTATCTGAAATTGGAGCTACGTAAATTGAACAAGTGTGATAAAGTTTCGCTGAATTCTTATATTAACCATAATATAAAATGATCTATTCGGGTCTCTGACTGCCTTATCATAGAAGTTTAATAGTGAATTTTACTCGTCATGTCATGCGCTTTAAGGTGCCGCCTAGCCCAATACGCTGTCTGAAATAGGAGCACCATAAATTGAATAAATGTGATAGAATTACGCAGAATTCTTATATGATCCATAATATAGAATGATCTAATCGGGTTTCTGATTACCCTATCATAGAAGTTTAATAGTCCATTTTGCTCTGCATTTCATGCGCTTTAAGGCGCCGCTTATCTCGATACGCTATCAGAAATAGGAGCGACGTAAATTGAACAAATGTGATAGAATTACGCAGAATTCTTATATTAACCATAATATAGAATGATCTAATCGGGTCCCTGATTGCCCTATCCGAGAAGTACAGTAGTTGCATTTTACTCGACATTTCATGCGCTTTAAGATGCCGCCTAGCCCAATGCGCTATCTGAAATTGGAGATACGTAAATTGAACAAACGTGATAGAATTACGCAGAATTCTTGTATTATCCCTAATATAATACGATCTATTCTCGTCTCTGATTTGCCTATCATAGAAGTTTAACACTGCATTTTACTCGTCATTTCATGCGCTTTAAAGTGCCGCCTAGCCCAATACGCTATCTGAAATAGGAGCGACATAAATTGAACAAATGTGATAGAATTACGCAGAATAATTATATTAACCATAATATAATACGATCTATTCGGGTCTCCGATTGCCGTATCATAGAAGTTTAATAGTGCATGTTACTCGTCATTTCATGCGCTTTAAGATGCCATCCATCCCAGTACGCTATCTGAAATAGGAGCGACGTAAATTGAACAAGTGTGATAGAATTACGCAGAATTCTTATATTAACCATAATATAGAATGACCTAATCGGGTCTCTGATTGCCCTATCATAGATGTTTAATAGTGCATTTTACTCGTCATTTCATGCGCTTGAAGGTGCCGTCTAGCCCAATCCGCTATCTTAAATAGGGGCGACGTAAATTTAACAAATGTGATAAAATTACGCCGCATTCTTATATTAACAATAATTTAAAATGATATAATCGGGTCTCTGATTGCCCTATTAGAAGTTTAATGGTGCATTTTACTCGTCATTTCATGCGCTTTAAGGTGCCGCCTCGCCCAATACGTTATTTGAAATAGGAGCGTCGTACATTGAACAAATGTGATAGAATTACACAGAATTCGTATCTTAACCATAATTTGAAATGATCTAAACGGGTCTCTGATTGCCCTATCATAGAAGTTTAATAGTGCATTTTACTCGTCATTTCATGCTCTTCAAGGTGCCGTTTAGCCCAATACGCTATCTGAAATAGGAGCTTCGTAAATTGAACAAATGTGATAGAATTACACTGAATTCTTGTATTAACAATAATATAAAATGATCAAAACGGGTCTCTGATTGCCCTATCATAGAAGTTTAACAGTGCATTTCACTTGCCATTTCATTCGCTTTAAGGTGCCGCCTATCTCAATACGCTATCTGAAATAGGAGCGACGTAAATTCAACAAATGTGATAGAATTACGCATAATTCTTATATTAACCATAATATAAAATGATCTAATGAGGTCTCCGATTACCCTATCATAAAAGTTTAGTAGTGCATTTTAATCGACATTTCATGCCCTTAAAATTCTGTTTAGCCCAATACGCTATAAGAAATAGGAACGACGTAAATTGAACAAATGTGATAGAATTACACTGAATTCTTATATTAATCATAATATAAGATGATCTAATCGGGTCTCTGATTGCCCTATCCTAGAAGTTTAGTAGTGCATTTTACTCGTGATTTCATGCGCTTTAAGGTGTCGCCTATCCCAATACGCTATCCGAAATTGGTGCTACGTGAATTGAACAAATGTGATAAAATTACGACGAATTCTTAAATTAGCTATAATATAAGATGATCTAATCGGGTCTCTGATTGCCCTATCCTAGAAGTTTAGTAGTGCATTTTACTCGTGATTTCATGCTCTTCAAGGTGCCGCCTATCCCAATACGGTATCCAAAATAGGAGCTACGTAAATTGAACAAATGTGATAGAATTTCGCTGAATTCTCATATTAACAATAATATAAAATGAACTAATCGGGTCTCTGTTTGCCCTATCATAGAAGCATAATAGTGCATTTTACTCGCCATTTCATGCGCTTTCAGGTGACGTTTAGTCCAATACGGTATCTGAAATAGGAGCGTCGTAAATTGAACAAATGTGATAGAATTACACTGAATCCTTATATTAATCATAATATAAGATGATCTAATCAGGTCTCTGATTGCCCTATCCTGGAAGTTTAGTAGTGGATTATACTGGACAGTTCATGCGCTTTAAAATGCCGCTTAGCCCAATACGCTATCTGAAATAGGAGCGACATGAATTGAACATATATGATAGAATTTCGCTGAATTCTTATATTAACCATAATATAAAATGATCTAATCGGGGCTCTGATTGCCCTACCCGAGAAGTTTTGTAGTGCATTTTACTCGGCATTTCATGCGCTTCACGATGCCACCTAGCCCAAAACGCTATCTTAAATAGGAGCGACGTAAATTGAAAAAATGTGATAAAATTACGCTGCATTCTTATATTAACCATAATATAAAATGATCTACTCGGGTGTCTGTTTGCCCTACCCTAGAAGTTTAATAGTGCATTTTACTCGACATTTCATGTGCTTTAAGATGCCACCTAGTCCAAAACGCTGTCTGAAATTGGAGCTACGTAAATTGAACAGACGTGATAGAATCACGCAGAATTCATATATTAGCCATAATATAATACGATGTATTCGGGTCTGTGATTGCCCTATCCGAGAAGTTTAGTAGTGCATTTTACTCGTAATTGTATGCGCTTTAGGATGCCGCTTAGCCCAATACGCTATCTGAAATAGGAGCGACATAAATTGAGCAAATGTGATAGAGTTTCGCAGAATTCTTATATTAACCATAATATAAAATGATCTAATCGGGTCTCTGTTTGCCCTACCCTAGAAGTTTAATAGTGCATTTTACTCGACATTTCATGCGCTTTAAGATGCCACCTTGTCCAAAACGCTATCTGAAATTGGAGCTACGTAAATTGAACAGACGCGATAGAATTACGCTGAATTCATATATTAACCATAATATAATACAATCTAATCGGGTCTGCGATTGCCCCATCATAGGAGTTTAATAGTGCATTTTACTCGACATTTCATGCGCTTTAAGATGCCAACAAGCCCAATACGCTATCTCTAAATAGGGGCGACGTAAATTGAACAAATGTGGCAGAAGTACGCAGAATTCTTATATTAACCATAATATAATATGATCTATTCGGGTCTCAGATTGCCCTATCATGGAAGTATAATACTGCATTTTACTCGTCATTTCATGCGCTTGAAGGTGCCGTCTAACCCAATCCGCTATCTGAAATAGGAGCGACTTAAATTGAAAAAATGTGATAGAATTAGGTTGAATTATTATATTAATCATAATATACGATGACCTAATCGGGTCTCTGATTGCCCTATCCTAGAAGTTTTGTAGTGCATTTTACTCGGCATTTCATGCGCTTTACGATGCCACCTAGCCCAAAACGCTATCTTAAATAGGAGCGACGTAAAGTGAACAAATGTGATAGAATTCTGCGGAATTCTCATATTAATCATAATATAAGATAACCTAATCGGGTGTCTGATTGCCATATCGGAGAAGTTTAGTAGTGCATTTTACTCGACATTTCATGCGCTTAAGATGCCACCCAGCCCAGTACGCTATCTGAAATAGGAGCGACGTAAATTGAACAAATGTGATACAAGTACGCAGAATTCTTATATTATACATAATATAGAATGATTTAATCGGGTCTCTGATTGCCGTCTCCGAGAAGGATAGTAGTGCATTTTAGTCGCCACTTCATGTGCCTTAAGATGCCGCGTAGCTCAATACGATATCTGGTGTAGGAGCGACATGAATTGGACAGATGTGATAGAGTTACGATAGATTCTTAAATTAACAATAATATAAGATGATCTAATCGGCTGTCCGTTTGCCCTACCCTAGATGTTTAATAGTGATTTTTACTCGACATTTCATGCGCTTTAAGATGCCACCTAGCTCAATACGATATCTGAAATGGGAGCTACGTAAATTCAACAAATGTGATAGAATTTCGCTGAATTCTTAAATGAACCATAATATAAAATGATCTAATCGGGTCTCCGTTTGCCCTACCCTAGCAGTTTAATAGTGCATTTTGCTCCACATTTCATGCACTTTAGGATGCCACCTAGCCCAATACGCTATCTGAAATATGGGCGACGTAAATTGCACAAATGTGATAAAATTACGCTGAATTCTTATATTAACCATAATATAAGATGATCTAATCGGGCCTCTGATTGCCCTATCACAGAAGGTTAATAGTGCATTTTACTCGTCACTCCACGCGCTTTAAGATGCCGCCTCGCCCAATATACTGTCTGAAATAGGAGCGTCGTAAATTGAACAAGTGTGATCGAGTTTCGCTGAATTCATAAATGAACCATAATATAAAATGATCTAACCGGGTCACCGTTTGCCCTACCCTAGAAGTTTAACAGTGCATTTTGCTCGACATTGCATGCACTTTAGGATGCCACCTAGCCCAATACGCTATCTGAAATAGGGGCGACGTAAATTGCACAAATGTGATAGAATTTCGCTGAATTCTTATATTAACCATAATATAGAATGATCTAATCGGGTCTCTGATTGCTCTATCATAGAAGTTTAATAGTGCATTTTACTCGTCATTTCATGCGCTTTAAGGTGCCGCCTAGCCCAATACGCTATCTGAAATAGGGGCGACATAAATTGAACAAATGTGATAAAATTACGTTGAATTCTTATATTAACAATAATATAAAATGATCTAATCGGGTCTCTCATTGCCCTGTCCGAGAAGTTTTATAGTGCATTTTACTCGCCATTCCATGCGCTTTAAGGTGCCGCCTATCCCAATACGCTATCTGAAATAGGAGCGACGTAAATTGAACAAATGTGATAGAGTTTCGCTGAATACTTAAATTAACCATAATATGAGTTGATCTAATTGGGTCTCTGATTGTCGCATCCTAGAAGTTTAGTAGTGCATTGTACTCGACATTTCATGCGCTTTAAGATGCAGCCAAGCCCAATACACTATCTGAAATAGGAGCGTCGTAAATTGAACAAGTGTGATAAAATTACGCCGTATTCTTATATTAACAATAATATAAAATGATCTAATCGTGTCTCCGATTGCTCTATCATAGAAGTTTAATAGTGCATTTTACTCGCCATTTCATGCGCTTTAAATTGACGCATAGCCCAGTACGCTATCTGAAATAGGAGAGACGTAAATTGAACAAATGTGATAGAATTACGCAGAATTCTTATATCAACCATAATGTAATATGATCAATTAGGCTCTCTGATTGCCCTATCATAGAAGTTCAATCGTGCATTTTACTCGTCATTTCATGCGCTTTAAGGTGCCGCCTAGCCCAATACGCTATCTGAAATAGGAGCGACGTCAATTGAACAAATGTGATAGAATTACACCGAATTCTTATATTAATCATAATATAAGATGATCAAATCGGGTCTCGGATTGCCCTATCCTAGAAGTTTAGTAGTGCATTTTACTCAACATTTCATGCGCTTTAAGATGCCGCTTAGCCCAATACGCTATCCAATATAGGAGCGACGTAAATTGAACAAATGTGATAGAATTACGCAGAATTCTTATATTTACCATAATATAATACGATCTATTCTTGTCTCTGATTGCCCTATCATAGAAGTTTAATAGTGCATTTTACTCGTCATTTCATGCGCTTTAAGATGCCGCCTAGTCCAATACGCTATCTGAAGTTGGAGCTACGTAAATTGAACAAATGTGATAGAATTATGCAGCATTCTTATATTAACCATAATATAATATGATCTATTCGGGTGACTGATTGCTCTAGCATAGAAGGAATGTAGTGTATTTTACTCCACATTCCACGCGCTTTAAGATGCCGCCTAGCCCAATATACTATCTGAAATAGGAGCGTCGTAAATTGAACAAATGTGACAGAAGTACGCAGAATTCTTATATTAAACATAATATAATACGATCTATCCGGTTCTCTGATTGCCCTATCATAGAAGTTTAATAGTGCATTTTACTCGTCATTTCATGCGCTTTACGGTGCCGCTTAGCCCAATACGCTATCTGGAGTAGGAGCGACGTAAATTGAACAAATGTGATAGAATTACGCAGAATTCTTATATTAACCTTAATATAATATGATCTATTCGGGTCTCAGATTGCCCTATCATAGAAGTATAATACTGCATTTTACTCGTCATTTCATGCGCTTTAAGGTGTCGCCTATCTCAATACACTATCTGAAATAGGAGCGACGTAACTTGAACAAATGTGACAGAATTACGCAGAATTCTAATATTAACCATAATTTAAAATGATCTAATCGGGTGTCTGATTGCCCAATCATAGAAGGTCAGTAGTGCATTTTACTCGACATTCCACGCGCTTTAAGATGCCGCCTAGCCCAATACGCTATCGGAAATAGGAGCGACGTAAACTGAACAAATGTGATAGAATTACGCTGCATCCTTATATTAATCATAATATAAGATGATCTAATCGGGTCGCTGATTGCCCTATCATAGAAGTTTAATAGAGCATTTCACTCGTCATTTCATGCGCTTTGCGGTGCCGCTTAGCCCAGTACGCCATATGAAATAGGATCGACGTAAATTGATCAAATGTGATAAAATGACGCTAAATTCTTATATTAAGAATAATATAAAATGATCTAATCGGGTCTCCGATTGCCCTATACTAGAAGTTTAGTAGTGCATTTTACTCGACATTTCATGCCCATTAACATACCGCTTAGAACAATACGCTATCTGAAATAGGGGCGACGTAAATTGAAAAATGCGATAAAATGACGCTAAATTCTTATATTAAGAATAATATAAAATGATCCAATCCGGTCTCCAATTGCCCTATCCTAGAGGTTTAGCATTGCATTTTACACGTCATTTCATGCGCTTTAAGGTGCAGCCTATCCCAATACGCGATCTGAAATTAGAGCTACGTTAATTAAACAAATGTGATAGAATTACGCAGAATTCTTGTATTAACCATAATATAAAATGGTCTAATCGGGTCTCTGATTGCCCTATCCAGGAAGTTTAGTAGTGCATTTTACTCGACATTTCATGCGCTTTAAGATGCCGCCTAGCCCAATATACTATCTGAAATAGGAACGACGTCACTTGAACAAATGTGATAGAATTACGCATATTTCTTATGTTAACCATAATATAAGATGATCTAATCGGGTCTGTGATTGCCCTATCATAGTTTAATAGTGCATTTTACTCGTCATTTCATGCGCTTTAAGGTGCCGCTTAGCCCAATACGCTATGTGAAGTAGGAGCGACGTAAATTGAACAAATGTGATAGAATTACGCTGAATTCTTATATTAATCATAATATAAGATGACCTAATCGGGTCTCTGATCGCCCTATCATAGTAGTTAAATAGTGCATTTTACTCACCATTTCATGCGCTTGAAGGTGCCGCCTAGCCCAATACGCTATCTGAAATAGGGGCGACATAAATTGAACAAATTTGATAAAATTACGTTGAATTCTTATATTAACAATAATATAAAATGATCTAATCGGGTCTCTGATTGCCCTGTCCGAGAAGTTTTATAGTGCATTTTACTCGTCAATTCATGCGCTTTAAGGTGCCGCCTTGCGCAATACGCTATCTGAAATAGGAGCGACGTAAATTGAACAAATGTGATAGAATTTCGCTGAATTCTTATATTAACCATAATATAATACGATCTATTCGGGTCTCTGATTGCCCTATCATAGAAGCTTAATAGCGCATTTTACTCGTCATTTCATGTGCTTTAAGGTGCCGCCTAGCCCATTACGCTATCAGAAATAGGAGCGACGTAAATTGAACAATGTGATAAAATTACGCTGAATTCTTATATTAACCATAATATAAATGATCTAATCGGGTCTCTGTTTGCCCTACCCTAGAAGTTTAATAGTGCATTTGACTCGACATTTCATGCGCTTTAAGATGCCACCTAGTCCAAAACGCTATCTGAAATTGGAGCTACGTAAATTGAACATACGTGATAGAATTACGCAGAATTCATATATTAACCATAATATAATACGATGTATTCGGGTCTCTGATTGCCCTATCATAGAAGTTTAAAAGTGCATTTTACTCGTCATTTCCTGCGCTTTAAGATGCCAAATCGCCCAATACGCTATCTGAAATAGGAGCGACGTAAATTGAACAAATGTGATAGAATTACGCAAGAATTCTTATAGTAACCATAATTTAAAATGATCTAATCGGGTCTCTGATTGCCCTATCATAGATGTTTAATAGTGCATTTTACTCGTCATTTCATGCGCCTTAAGGTGCCGCCTAGCCCAATACGCTATCATAAATAGGAGCGACGTAAATTGAGCAAATGTGATAATATTACGCTGAATTCTTATATTAACCATAATATAAAATGATCTAATCGGGTGTCTGTTTGCCCTACCCTAGAAGTTTAATAGTGCATTTTACTCGAAATATCATGCGCTTTAAGATGCCACCTAGTCCAAAACGCTGTCTGAAATTGGAGCTACGTAAATTGAACAGACGTGATAGAATCACGCAGAATTCATATATTAGCCATAATATAATACGATGTATTCGGGTCTGCGATTGCCCTATCCGAGAAGTTTAGTAGTGCATTTTACTCGTAATTGTATGCGCTTTAGGATGCCGCTTAGCCCAATACGCTATCTGAAATAGGAGCGACATGAATTGAGCAAATGTGATAGAGTTACGCAGAATTCTTATATTAACCATGATATAAAATGATCTAATCGGGTCTCTGTTTGCCCTACCCTAGAAGTTTAATAGTGCATTTTACTCGACATTTCATGCGCTTTAAGATGCCACCTTGTCCAAAACGCTATCTGAAATTGGAGCTACGTAAATTGAACAGACGCGATAGAATTACGCTGAATTCATATATTAACCATAATATAATACTATCTAATCGGGTCTGCGATTGCCCCATCATAGAAGTTTAATAGTGCATATTACTCGTCATTTCATGCGCTTTAAGGTGCAGCCTATCCCAATACGCGATCTGAAATTAGAGCTACGTTAATTAAACAAATGTGATAGAATTACGCAGAATTCTTGCATTAACCATAATATAAAATGGTCTAATCGGGTCTCTGATTGCCCTATCCAGGAATTTTAGCAGTGCATTTTACTCGACATTTCATGCGCTTTAAGATGCCGCCTAGCCCAATATACTATCTGAAATAGGAACGACGTCACTTGAACAAATGTGATAGAATTACGCATATTTCTTATATTAACCATAATATAAGATGATCTAATCGGGTCTGTGATTGCCCTATCATAGTTTAATAGTGCATTTTACTCGTCATTTCATGCGCTTTAAGGTGCCGCTTAGCCCAATACGCTATTTGAAATAGGAGCGACGTAAATTGAACAAATGTGATAGAATTACGCTGAATTCTTATATTAATCATAATATAAGATGACCTAATCGGGTCTCTGATCGCCCTATCATAGTAGTTAAATAGTGCATTTTACTCACCATTTCATGCGCTGGAAGGTGCCGCCTAGCCCAATAGGCTATCTGAAATAGGGGCGACATAAATTGAACAAATTTGATAAAATTACGTTGAATTCTTATATTAACAATAATATAAAATGATCTAATAGGGTCTCTGATTGCCCTGTCCGAGAAGTTTTATAGTGCATTTTATTCGCCACTTCATGTGCCTTAAGATGCCGCCTAGCTCAATACGATATCTGGTGTAGGAGCGACATGAATTGGACAAATGTGATAGAGTTACGATGAATTCTTAAATTAACAATAATATAAGATGATCTAATCGGCTGTCCGTTTGCCCTACCCTAGATGTTTAATAGTGATTTTTACTCGACATTTCATGCGCTTTAAGATGCCACCTAGCTCAATACGATATCTGAAATGGGAGCTACGTAAATTCAACAAATGTGATAGAATTTCGCTGAATTCTTAAATGAACCATAATATAAAATGATCTAATCGGGTCTCCGTTTGCCCTATCCTAGAAGTTTAGCAGTGCATTTTACTCGACATTTCATGCGCTTTAAGATGCCACCTAGCCCAATACGCTATCTGAAATAGGGGCGACGTAAATTGCACAAATGTGATAAAATTTCGCTGAATTCTTATATTAACCATAATATAAGATGACTTAATCGGGTCTCTGATTGCTCTATCCGAGAAGTTTAGTAGTGCATTTTATTCGACATTTCATGCGCTTGAAGATGCTGCCTAGTCCAATACGCTCTGAAATTGGAGCTACGTAAATTGAACAAACGTGATAGAATTACGCAGAATTCTTATATTAACCATAATATAATACGATCTATTCGGGTCTCTGGTTGCCCTATCATTGAAGTTTAATAGTGCATTTCACTCGACATTTCATGCGCTTTAAGATGCCACCGAGCCCAATACGCTATCTGAAATAGGGGCGACGTAAATTGAACAAATGTGATAAAATTACGTTGAATTCTTATATTAACAATAATATAAAATGATCTAATCGGGTCTCTGGTTGCCCTATCATTGAAGTTTAATAGTGCATTTTACTCGTCATTTCATACGCTTTAAGTCGCCGTCTAGCCCAATCCGCTATCTGAAATTGGAGTAGCGTAAATTGAACAAATGTGATAGAATTTTGCTGAATTCTTATATTAACCATAATATAATATGATCTATTCGGGTCTCTGATTGCCCTATCATAGAAGTTTAATAGTGCATTTCACTCGTCATTTCATGCGCTTTAAGGTGCCGCCTAGCCCAGTACGCTATCTGAAATATGGGCGACGTAAATTGAACAAATGTGATAAAATTACGCTGAATTCTTATATTAACCATAATATAATGCGATCTATTCGGGTCTCTGATTGCCCTATCATAGAAGTTCTGCAGTGCATTTTACTCGTCATGCCATGCGCTTTAAGGTGCCGCTTAGCCCAATCCGCTATCTGAAATAGGAGCGACGTAAATTGAACAAATGTGATAGAATTACGCAGAATTCTTATATTAACCATAATATAATATGATCTATTCGGGTCTCTGATTGCCCTATCATAGAAGTTTAATAGTGCATTTTGCTCGACATTTCATGCGCTTTAAGGTGCCGCCTAGTCCAATACGCTATCTGAAATAGGAGCGACATAAATTGAACAAATGTGATAGAATTACGCAGAATTCTTATATGAACCATAATATAATACGACCTATTCGGGTCTCTGTTTGCCCTATCATAGAAGTTTAATAGAGCTGTTTACTCGCCACATCATGCGCTTTAAGGTGCCGCCTAGCCCAATACGCTATCTGAAATACGAGCGACATGAATTGAACAAATGTGATAGAATTACGCAGAATTCTTGTATTAACCATAATATAATACGATCTATTCGGGTCTCTGATTGCCCTATCATAGAAGTTTAATAGTGCATGTTACTCGTCAATTCATGCGCTTTAAGGTGCCGCCTTGCGCAATACGCTATCTGAAATAGGAGCGACATAAATTGAACAAATGTGTTAAAATTACGTTGAATTCTCATATTAACAATAATACAGAATGATCTAATCGGGTCCCTGATTGCACTGTCATAGAAGTTTACTAGTGCATTTTACTCGACATTTCATGCGCTTTAAGATGCCACCTAGTCCAAAACGCTATCTGAAATTGGAGCTACGTAAATTGAATAAATGTGATAGAATTACGCAGAATTCATATATTAACCATAATATAATACGATGTATTCGGGTCTCTGATTGCCCTATCATAGAAGTTTAATAGTGCATTTTATTCGTCATTTCATGTGCTTTATGGTGCCGCCTCGCCCAACACGCTATCTGAAATAGGAGCGACGTAAATTGAACAAATGTGATAGAATTTTGCTGAATTCTTATATTAACCATAATATAATATGATCTATTCGGGTCTCTGATTGCCCTATCATAGAAGTTTAATAGTGCATTTCACTCGTCATTTCATGCGCTTTAAGTTGCCGCCTAGCCCAGTACGCTATCTGAAATATGGGCGACGTATATTGAACAAATGTGATAAAACTACGCATAATTCTTATATTAACCATAATTTAAATGATCTAATCGGGTCACTGATTGCCCTATCCGAGAAGCTTAGTAGTGCATTTTACTCGACATGTCATGCCCTTTAAGATTCAGCTCAGCCCAATACGCTATCTGAAATAGGAGCGACGTAAATTGAGTAAATGTGGTTCAATTACGCTGAATTCTTATATTAACAAGAACATAGAATGATCTAATCGGGTCTCTGATTGCCCTGTGATAGAAGTTTAATAGTGCATTTTACTCGCCATTTCATGCGCTTTAAGGTGCGGCCTAGCCCAATACGCTATCTGGAATAGGAGCGTCGTAAATTGAACAAATGTGATAGAATTACGCTGCATTCTTATATTAATCATAATATAAGATGACTTAATCGGGTCTCAGATTGCCCTATCCGAGAAGTTTAGTAGTGCATTTTGCTCGTCATTCCACGCGCTTTAAGATGCCGCGTAGCCCAATACGCTAACTGAAGTAGGAGCGACGTAAATTGAACAAATGTGATAGAATTACGCAGAATTCTTATATTAACCATAATATAATATGATCTTTTCAGGTCTCTGATTGCCCTATCATAGAAGTTTAACAGTGCATTAGACTCGTCATTTCATGCGCTTTACGGTGCCGCTTAGCCCAATACGCTATCTGGAGTAGGAGCGACGTAAATTGAACAAATGTGATAGAATTACGCAGAATTCTTACATTAACCATAATATAATATGATCTATTCGGGTCTCAGATTGCCCTATCATAGAAGTATAATACTGCATTTTACTCGTCATTACATGCGCTTTAAGGTGTCGCCTATCTCAATACACTATCTGAAATTGGAAGTACGTAAATTGGACAAATGTGATAGAGTTACGACGAATTCTTATATTAACCATAATATAAAATGATCTAATCGGGTCTCTGATTGCCATATCATAGAAGGTTCGTAGAGCATTTTACTCGTCATTTCATGCACTTTAAGGTCCCGCCCAGCCCAATCCGCTATCTGATATTGGAGCTACCTAAATTCAACAAATGTGATAGAATTACGCAGAATTCTTATATTAACCATAATATAAAATGATCTAATGGGGTCTCTAATTAACCTATCATAAAAGTTTAGTAGTGCATTTTAATCGACATTTCATGCCCTTTAAGATTCTGCTTAGCCCAATCCGCTATCTGAAATAGGAGCGACGTAAATTGAAAAAATGTGATAGAATTAGGTTGAATTATTATATTAATCATAATATAAGATGACCGAATCGGGTCTCTGATTGCCCTATCCTAGCAGTTTTGTAGTGCATTTTACTCGGCATTTCATGCGCTTTACGATACCACCTAGCCCAAAACGCTATCTTAAATAGGAGCGACGTAAAGTGAACAAATGTGATAGAATTCTGCGGAATTCTTATATTAATCATACTATAAGATAACCTAATCGGGTGTCTGATTGCCATATCGGAGAAGTTTAGTAGTGCATTTTACTCGACATTTCATACGCTTAAGATGCCACCCAGCCCAGTACGCTATCTGAAATAGGAGCGACGTAAATTGAACAAATGTGATACAAGTACGCAGAATTCTTATATTATACATAATATAAAATGATCTAATCGGGTCTTTATTCGACCTACCCTAGAAATTTAATAGTGCATTTTACTCGGCACTTCATGCGCTTTGAGATGCCGCTTAGCCCAATACGCTATCTGATAAAGGGGCGACGTAAATTGAACAAATGTGATAGAATTACGCAGAATTCTTATATTAACCATAATATAATATGATCTTTTCAGGTCTCTGATTGCCCTATCATAGAAGTTTAACAGTGCATTAGACTCGTCATTTCATGCGCTTTACGGTGCCGCTTAGCCCAATACGCTATCTGGAGTAGGAGCGACGTAAATTGAACAAATGTGATAGAATTACGCAGAATTCTTACATTAACCATAATATAATATGATCTATTCGGGTCTCAGATTGCCCTATCATAGAAGTATAATACTGCATTTTACTCGTCATTACATGCGCTTTAAGGTGTCGCCTATCTCAATACACTATCTGAAATTGGAAGTACGTAAATTGGACAAATGTGATAGAGTTACGACGAATTCTTATATTAACCATAATATAAAATGATCTAATCGGGTCTCTGATTGCCATATCATAGAAGGTTCGTAGAGCATTTTACTCGTCATTTCATGCACTTTAAGGTCCCGCCCAGCCCAATCCGCTATCTGATATTGGAGCTACCTAAATTCAACAAATGTGATAGAATTACGCAGAATTCTTATATTAACCATAATATAAAATGATCTAATGGGGTCTCTAATTAACCTATCATAAAAGTTTAGTAGTGCATTTTAATCGACATTTCATGCCCTTTAAGATTCTGCTTAGCCCAATCCGCTATCTGAAATAGGAGCGACGTAAATTGAAAAAGTGTGATAGAATTAGGTTGAATTATTATATTAATCATAATATAAGATGACCGAATCGGGTCTCTGATTGCCCTATCCTAGCAGTTTTGTAGTGCATTTTACTCGGCATTTCATGCGCTTTACGATACCACCTAGCCCAAAACGCTATCTTAAATAGGAGCGACGTAAAGTGAACAAATGTGATAGAATTCTGCGGAATTCTTATATTAATCATACTATAAGATAACCTAATCGGGTGTCTGATTGCCATATCGGAGAAGTTTAGTAGTGCATTTTACTCGACATTTCATACGCTTAAGATGCCACCCAGCCCAGTACGCTATCTGAAATAGGAGCGACGTAAATTGAACAAATGTGATACAAGTACGCAGAATTCTTATATTATACATAATATAAAATGATCTAATCGGGTCTTTATTCGACCTACCCTAGAAATTTAATAGTGCATTTTACTCGGCACTTCATGCGCTTTGAGATGCCGCTTAGCCCAATACGCTATCTGATAAAGGGGCGACGTAAATTGAACAAATGTGATAAAATTACGCTGAATTCCTATATTAACAATAATATAAAATGATCTAATCGGGACTCCGATTGCCCTATCATAGAAGTTTAATAGTGCATTTTACTCGTCATTTCATGCGCTTTAAGGTGCCGCTTAACCCAATGCGCTTCCTGAAAAAGGAGCGACGTAAATTGAACAAATGTGATAAAATTACGCAGAATTCTTATATTAACCATAATTTAAAATGATCTACTCGGGTCTCTGATTGCCCAATCAAAGAAGCTTAGTAGTGCATTTTACTCGTCATTTCATGCGGTTTAAGGTGCCGCTTAGCCCAATACACTATCTGAAATAGGAGCGACGTACATTGAACAAATATGATAGAATTTCGCTGAATTCTTATATTAACAATAATATAAAATGATCTAATCGGGTCTCTGATTGATCTATCATAGGAGGTTAGGAATATATTTTACTCGTCATTCCACGCGCTTTAAGTTGCCGCCAAGCCCAATATATTATCTGAAATAGGAACGACATAATTTGAACAAATGAGATAGAATTACTTTGAATTCTTATACTAATCATAATATAAGATGACCTAATCGGGTCTCTGATTGCCCTATCCGAGAAGTTTAGTAGTGCATTTTACTCGACATTTCATGCGCTTTATGGTTCCGCTTAGCCCAATACGCTATATGAAATATTAGTGACGTAAATTGAACAAATGTGATAGAATTACGGTGCATTCTTATATTAAGGATAATATAAGATGACCTAATCGGGTCTCTGTTTGCCCTACCCTAGAAGTTTAATAGTGCATTTCACTCGACATATCATGCGCTTTAAGATGCCACCTAGCCCAATACGCTATCTGAAAGAGGGGCGACGTAAACTGAAAGATATGATAAAATGATGCTAAATTCTTATATTAAGAATAATATAAAATGATCTAATCGGGTCTCCGATTGCACTATACTAGAAGTTTAGTAGTGCATTTTACACGACATTTCATGCCCATTAACATACAGCTTAGACCAATACGCTATCTGAAATAGGGGCGACGTAAATTGGAAAATGCGATAAAATGACGCTAAATTCTTATATTAAGAATAATATAAAATGATCCAATCGGGTCTCCGATTGCCCTATCCTAGAGGTTTAGCATTGCATTTTACACGTCATTTCATGCGCTTTAAGGTGCAGCCTATCCCAATACGCGATCTGAAATTAGAGCTACGTAAATTAAACAAATGTGATAGAATTACGCAGAATTCTTATATTAACCATAATATAAAATGGTCTAATCGGGTCTCTGATTGCCCTATCATAGAAGGTTAGTAGTGCATATTATTCGTCATTCCACGCGCTTTAAGATGCCGCCTAGCCCAATATACTATCTGAAATAGGAACGACGTCACTTGAACAAATGTGATAGAATTACGCATAATTCTTATATTAACCATAATATAAGATGATCTAATCGGGTCTCTGATTGCCCTGTGATAGAAGTTTAATAGTGCATTTCACTCGTCATTTCATGCGCTTTAAGTTGCCGCCTAGCCCAGTACGCTATCTGAAATATGGGCGACGTATATTGAACAAATGTGATAAAACTACGCATAATTCTTATATTAACCATAATTTAAATGATCTAATCGGGTCACTGATTGCCCTATCCGAGAAGCTTAGTAGTGCATTTTACTCGACATGTCATGCCCTTTAAGATTCAGCTCAGCCCAATACGCTATCTGAAATAGGAGCGACGTAAATTGAGTAAATGTGGTTCAATTACGCTGAATTCTTATATTAACAAGAACATAGAATGATCTAATCGGGTCTCTGATTGCCCTGTGATAGAAGTTTAATAGTGCATTTTACTCGCCATTTCATGCGCTTTAAGGTGCGGCCTAGCCCAATACGCTATCTGGAATAGGAGCGTCGTAAATTGAACAAATGTGATAGAATTACGCTGCATTCTTATATTAATCATAATATAAGATGACTTAATCGGGTCTCAGATTGCCCTATCCGAGAAGTTTAGTAGTGCATTTTGCTCGTCATTCCACGCGCTTTAAGATGCCGCGTAGCCCAATACGCTAACTGAAGTAGGAGCGACGTAAATTGAACAAATGTGATAGAATTACGCAGAATTCTTATATTAACCATAATATAATATGATCTTTTCAGGTCTCTGATTGCCCTATCATAGAAGTTTAACAGTGCATTTGACTCGTCATTTCATGCGCTTTACGGTGCCGCTTAGCCCAATACGCTATCTGGAGTAGGAGCGACGTAAATTGAACAAATGTGATAGAATTACGCAGAATTCTTACATTAACCATAATATAATATGATCTATTCGGGTCTCAGATTGCCCTATCATAGAAGTATAATACTGCATTTTACTCGTCATTACATGCGCTTTAAGGTGTCGCCTATCTCAATACACTATCTGAAATTGGAAGTACGTAAATTGGACAAATGTGATAGAGTTACGACGAATTCTTATATTAACCATAATATAAAATGATCTAATCGGGTCTCTGATTGCCATATCATAGAAGGTTCGTAGAGCATTTTACTCGTCATTTCATGCACTTTAAGGTCCCGCCCAGCCCAATCCGCTATCTGATATTGGAGCTACCTAAATTCAACAAATGTGATAGAATTACGCAGAATTCTTATATTAACCATAATATAAAATGATCTAATGGGGTCTCTAATTAACCTATCATAAAAGTTTAGTAGTGCATTTTAATCGACATTTCATGCCCTTTAAGATTCTGCTTAGCCCAATCCGCTATCTGAAATAGGAGCGACGTAAATTGAAAAAATGTGATAGAATTAGGTTGAATTATTATATTAATCATAATATAAGATGACCGAATCGGGTCTCTGATTGCCCTATCCTAGCAGTTTTGTAGTGCATTTTACTCGGCATTTCATGCGCTTTACGATACCACCTAGCCCAAAACGCTATCTTAAATAGGAGCGACGTAAAGTGAACAAATGTGATAGAATTCTGCGGAATTCTTATATTAATCATACTATAAGATAACCTAATCGGGTGTCTGATTGCCATATCGGAGAAGTTTAGTAGTGCATTTTACTCGACATTTCATACGCTTAAGATGCCACCCAGCCCAGTACGCTATCTGAAATAGGAGCGACGTAAATTGAACAAATGTGATACAAGTACGCAGAATTCTTATATTATACATAATATAAAATGATCTAATCGGGTCTTTATTCGACCTACCCTAGAAATTTAATAGTGCATTTTACTCGGCACTTCATGCGCTTTGAGATGCCGCTTAGCCCAATACGCTATCTGATAAAGGGGCGACGTAAATTGAACAAATGTGATAAAATTACGCTGAATTCCTATATTAACAATAATATAAAATGATCTAATCGGGACTCCGATTGCCCTATCATAGAAGTTTAATAGTGCATTTTACTCGTCATTTCATGCGCTTTAAGGTGCCGCTTAACCCAATGCGCTTCCTGAAAAAGGAGCGACGTAAATTGAACAAATGTGATAAAATTACGCAGAATTCTTATATTAACCATAATTTAAAATGATCTACTCGGGTCTCTGATTGCCCAATCAAAGAAGCTTAGTAGTGCATTTTACTCGTCATTTCATGCGGTTTAAGGTGCCGCTTAGCCCAATACACTATCTGAAATAGGAGCGACGTACATTGAACAAATATGATAGAATTTCGCTGAATTCTTATATTAACAATAATATAAAATGATCTAATCGGGTCTCTGATTGATCTATCATAGGAGGTTAGGAATATATTTTACTCGTCATTCCACGCGCTTTAAGTTGCCGCCAAGCCCAACATATTATCTGAAATAGGAACGACATAATTTGAACAAATGAGATAGAATTACTTTGAATTCTTATACTAATCATAATATAAGATGACCTAATCGGGTCTCTGATTGCCCTATCCGAGAAGTTTAGTAGTGCATTTTACTCGACATTTCATGCGCTTTATGGTTCCGCTTAGCCCAATACGCTATATGAAATATTAGTGACGTAAATTGAACAAATGTGATAGAATTACGGTGCATTCTTATATTAAGGATAATATAAGATGACCTAATCGGGTCTCTGTTTGCCCTACCCTAGAAGTTTAATAGTGCATTTCACTCGACATATCATGCGCTTTAAGATGCCACCTAGCCCAATACGCTATCTGAAAGAGGGGCGACGTAAACTGAAAAATATGATAAAATGACGCTAAATTCTTATATTAAGAATAATATAAAATGATCTAATCGGGTCTCCGATTGCACTATACTAGAAGTTTAGTAGTGCATTTTACACGACATTTCATGCCCATTAACATACAGCTTAGACCAATACGCTATCTGAAATAGGGGCGACGTAAATTGGAAAATGCGATAAAATGACGCTAAATTCTTATATTAAGAATAATATAAAATGATCCAATCGGGTCTCCGATTGCCCTATCCTAGAGGTTTAGCATTGCATTTTACACGTCATTTCATGCGCTTTAAGGTGCAGCCTATCCCAATACGCGATCTGAAATTAGAGCTACGTAAATTAAACAAATGTGATAGAATTACGCAGAATTCTTATATTAACCATAATATAAAATGGTCTAATCGGGTCTCTGATTGCCCTATCATAGAAGGTTAGTAGTGCATATTATTCGTCATTCCACGCGCTTTAAGATGCCGCCTAGCCCAATATACTATCTGAAATAGGAACGACGTCACTTGAACAAATGTGATAGAATTACGCATAATTCTTATATTAACCATAATATAAGATGATCTAATCGGGTCTGTGATTGCCCTATCATAGTTTAATAGTGCATTTTACTCGTCATTTCATGCGCTTTATGGTGCCGCTTAGACAAATACGCTATTTGAAATAGGAGCGACGTAAATTGAACAAATGTGATAGAATTACGCTGAATTCTTATATTAATCATAATATAAGATGACCTAATCGGGTCTCTGATCGCCCTATCATAGCAGTTTAATAGTGCATTTTACTCACCATTTCATGCGCTTTAAGGTGCCGTTTAGCCCAATACGCTATTTGAAATAGGAGCGACGTAAATTGAACAAATGTGATAGAATTACGCTGAATCCTTATATTAATCATAATATAAGATGACCTAATCGGGTCTCTGATCGCCCTATCATAGGAGTTTAATAGTGCATTTTACTCACCATTTCATGCGCTTCGAGGAGCCGTTTAGCCCAATACGCTATCTGAAATAGGAGCGACGTAAATTGAACAAATGTGATAGAATTACACTGAATTCTTATATTAACCACAACTTAAAATGATCTGTTCGTGTCTCTGATTGCACTATCATAGAAGTTTAATAGTGCATTTTACTCGTCATTTCATGCGCTTTAAGGTGCCGCTTAGCCCAAGACGCTATTTGAAATAGGAGCGACGTAAATTGAACAGACGTGATAGAATTTCGCTGAATTCTTATATTAATCATAATATAAAATGATCTAATCGGGTCTCTGATTGCCCTATCATTGAATGTTAGTAGTGCATTTTACTCGTCATTCCACGCGCTTTAAGATGCCGCCTAGCCCAATGCGCTATCTGAAATAGGAGCGACGTAAATTGAACAAATGTAGAGTTTCGCTGAATTCTTAAATTAACCATAATATAAGATAACCTAATCGGGTCTCTGTTTGCCGTACCCAAGAAGTTTAGCAGTGCAGTTTACTCGGCATATCATGCGCTTTAAGATGCAGCATAGACCAATACGCTATCTGAAATAGGACCGACGTAAATTGAACAAATGTGATAGAATTTCGCTGAATTCTTATATTAACCATAATTTAAAATGATCTAATCGGGTCTTTGATTGCCCTATCGTAGAAGTTTTGTAGTGCATTTTACTTGACATTTCATGCGCTTTAAGATGCCGCCTAGCCCAATACGCTATCTGAAATTGGAGCTACGTAAATTGAACAAGTGTGATAAAGTTTCGCTGAATTCTTAAATTAACCATAATATAAAATGATCTAATCGGGTCTCTGATTACCCTATCATCGAAGCTTAATGGTGCATTTTACTCGTCATTTCATGCGCTTTAAGGTGCCGCTTAGCCCAACACGCTATTTGAAATAGGAGCGACGTAAATTGAACAGACGTGATAGAATTTCGCTGAATTCTTATATTAACCATAATATAAAATGATCTAATCGGGTCTCTGATTGCCCTATCAAAGAAGTTTTGTAGTGCATTTTACTCGACTTTTCATGCGCTTTAAGATGCCGCTTAGACGAATACGCCATCTGAAGCAGGAGCGACGTAAATTGGACAAATGTGATAGAATTATGCAGAATTCTAATATTAACCATAATATAATATGATCTATTCGGGTCTCTGATTGCCCTATCGTAGAAGCTTAATAGTGCATTTTACTCGTCATTTCATGCGTTTTAAGGTGCCGCCTATCCCAAATACGCTATCTGAAATAGGAGCGACGTAAATTGAACAAATGTGATAAAATTACGCTGAATTCTTATATTAACAATAATATAAAATGATCTAATCCGGTCTCTGATTGCCCTATCAAAGAAATTTAGTAGTGCATTATACTCCTCATACCACGCGCTTTAAGATGCCGCCTAGCCCAATACGCTCTCTGAAATAGGAGCGACGTAAATTGAGCAAATGTGATAGAATTACGCTGCATCCTTATATTAACCATAATATAAAATGACATAATGGTGTCTCTGATTACCGTATCACTGAAGGTTAGTAGTGCATATTAATCGGCATCTCATTCCCTTTAAGATTCTGCTTAGCCCAATACGCTATCTGAAATAGGAGCGACGTAAATTGAACAAATCTGATAAAATTTCGCTGGGTTCTTATATTAACCATAATATATAATGATCTAATCGGGTCTCTGATTGCCCTATCATAGAAGTTTAATAGTTCATTTTACACGAAATTTCATGCGCTTTAAGGTGTCGCTTAGTCCAATACGCTATCTGAAATAGGAGCGACGTAAATTGAACAAATGTGATAGAATTACGCTGAATTCTTATATTAATCATAATATAAGATCACCAAATCGGGTCTCTGATTGCCCTGTGATAGAAGTTTAATAGTGCATTCTACTCGTCATTTCATGCGCTTTGAGATGCCGCTTAGCGCACCACGCTATCTGAAATAGGAGCGACGTAAATTGAACAAATGTGATAGAATTTCATTGAATTCTTATATTAACCATAATATAAAATGATCTAATTGGGTCTCTGATGGCCGTATCCGAGAAGGTTAGTAGTGCATTTTATTCGCCATTTCATGCGCTTTAAGATGACGCCCGGTTCAATACGATATCTGATGTAGGAGCGACGTGAATTGGACAAATGTGATAGAGTTACGATGAATTCTTACGTTAGCAGTAATATAAGATGATCTAATCGGGTCTCCGATTGCCCTATCCTAGAAGTTTAATAGTGCATTTTACTCGTGATTTCATGCGCTTCAAGGTGTCGCCTATCCCAATACGCTATCCGAAATAGGAGCTATGTGAATTGATCAAATGTGATAGAATTACGACGAATTCTTAAATTAACCATAATATAAGATGACCTAATCGGGTCTCTGATTGACCTATCCGAGAAGTTTAGTAGTGCATTTTACTCGAAATTTCATGCGCTTTAAGATGCCGCCTAGCCCAATACGCTATCTGAAATTGGAGCTACGTAGATTGAACAAACGTGATAGAATTACGCAGAATTCATACATTAACCATAATATAATACGATCTATTCGGGTCTCTGATTGCCTTGTCATAGAAGTTTAATAGTGCATTTTAATCGTCATTTCATGCGCTTTAAGGTGCCGCCTAGACGAATACGCTATCTGAAATAGGAGCGACATAAATTCAACAAATGTGATAGAATTACACTGAATTCTTATATTAACAATAATATAAAATGATCAAAACGGGTCTCTGATTGCCCTATCATAGAAGTTTAATAGTGCATTTTACTCGCCATTTCATGCGCTTTAATGTGCGGCCTAGCCCAATACGCTATCTGAAATTGGAGCTACGTAAATTGAACAAGTGTGATAAAGTTTCTTTGAATTCTTAAATTTACCATAATATAAAATGATCTAATCGGGTCTCTGATTATCCTATCATCGAAGCTTAATGGTGCATTTTACTCGTCATTTCATGCGCTTTAAGGTGCCGCTTAGCCCAATACGCTATCTGAAATTGGAGCTACGTAGATTCAACAAATGTGATAGAATTACGCAGAATTCTTATATTAACAATAACATAATACGATCTATTCGGGCCTCTGATTGCCCTATCATAGAAGTTTAATAGTGCATTTTGCTCGCCATTTCATGCGCTTTTAGGTGCCGCTTATCCCGATACGCTATCTGAAGTTGGAGCGACGTAAATTGAACAAATGTGATAAAATTACGCTGAATTCTTATATTAACAATAATATAAAATGATCTAATCGCGACTCTGATGTCCCTATCATAGAAGTTTGATAGTGCGTTTTACTCGTCATTCCATGCGCTTTAAGATGCCGCCTAGCCCAATACGCTAACTGAAATTGGAGCTACGTAAATTGAACAAGTGTGATAGAGTTTCGCTGAATTCTTAAATTAACCATAATATAAAATGATCTAATCGGGTCTCTGTTTTCCCTACCCTAGCAGTTTAATAGTGCATTTTACTCGACATTTCATGCGCTTTAAGATGCCACCCAGTCCAATACGCTATCTGTAATAGGGGCGACGAAAATTGAACAAATGGGATAAAATTACGTTGAATTCTTATATTAACAATAATATGAAATGATCTAATCGGGTCTCTGATTGCCCTATCATAGAAGTTTAATAGTGCATTATACTCGTCATTTCATGCGCTTTAAGGTCCCGCTTAGACCAATACGCTATCTGAAATAGGAGCGACGTAAATTGAACAAATGTGATGAAATTTCTCTGAATTCTTATATTAACCATAATTTAAAATGATCTAATCGGGTCTCTGATTGCCCTATCATAGAAGTTTAATAGTGAATTTTGCTCGGAATTTCATGCGCTTTAAGATACCAGACAGCCCAATACGCTATCTGAAATTGGAGGTACGTAAATTAAACAAACGTGATAGAATTACGCAGAATTCTTATATTAATCAAAACATAAGATGACCTTATCGGGTCTCTGATTGCCCTATCATAGTAGTTTAATAGTGCATTTTACTCGTCATTTCATGCGCTTTAAGGTGCCGGTTAGCACAATACACTATCTGAAGTAGGAGCGACGTAAATTTTACAAATGTGATAGAATTTCGTTGAATCCTTATATTAACCATAATATAAAATGATCTAGTCGGGTCCCTGTTTGCCCTATCATCGAAGTTTAATAGTGCATTTTACTCGTCATTTCATGCGCTTTAAGGTGCCACCTAGCCCAATCCGCTATCTGAAATCGGAGCGACGTAAATTGAAAAAATGTGATAGAATTAGGCTGAATTCTTATATTACTCATAATATAAGATGGCCTAATCGGATCCCTGATTGCCCTATCATAGAAGTTTAATAGTGCATTTTGCTCGCCATTTCATGCGCTTTTAGGTGCCGCTTATCCCGATACGCTATCTGAAATAGGAGCGATATAAATTGAACAAATGTGATAATATTACGTTGAATTCTTATATTAGCAATATTATAAAATGATCTAATCAGGTCTCTGATTGCCCTATCATAGAAGTTTAATAGTGCATTTTACTCGCCATTTCATGCGCTTTAAGTTGCTGCTTTGCCCAATACGCTATCTGAAATAGGGGCAACGTAAATTGAACAAATGTGATAAAATTTCACTGAATTCTTATATTAACCATAATTTAAAATGATCTAATCGGGTCTCTGATTGCCCTATCATAGAAGTTTAATAGTGCATTTGCTCGGTATCTGATGCGCTTTAAGATGCCACCTAGCCCAATACGCTATCTGAAATTGGAGCTACGTAAATTGAACAAACGTGATAAAATTACGCAGAATTCTTATATTAACCATAATATAATATGACCTACTCGGTTCTCTGATTGCCATATCATAGAATTCTAATAGTGCATTTTACTCGTCAGTCCATGCGCTTTAAGATGCCGCATATCCCAATACGCTATCTGAAATAGGAGCGACGTTAATTGAACAAACGCGATAGAATTATGCTTTATTCTTATATTAATCATAATATAAGATGACCTAATCGGGTCTCTGATTGCCCTACCCTAGACGTTTAGTAGTGCATTTTACTCGACATTTCATACGCTATAAGATGCCGCCTAGTCCAGTGCGCCATCTGAAATTGGAGCTACGTAAATTGCACAAACGTGATAGAATTACGCAGAATTCTTATTTTAACCATAATATAGTACGATATATTCGAGTCTCTGATTGCCCAATCATAGAAGTTTAATAGTGCCTTTTACTCGTCATTTCATGCGCTTTAAGATGCCACCTAGCCCAATCCGCTATCTGAAATCGGAGCGACGTAAATTGAAAAAATGTGATAGAATTAGGCTAAATTCTTATATTACTCATAATATAAGATGGCCTAATCGGATCCCTGATTGCCCTATCATAGAAGTTTAATAGTGCATTTTGCTCGCCATTTCATGCGCTTTTAGGTGCCGCTTATCCCGATACGCTATCTGAAATAGGAGCGATATAAATTGAACAAATGTGATAATATTACGTTGAATTCTTATATTAGCAATATTATAAAATGATCTAATCACGTCTCTGATTGCCCTATCATAGAAGTTTAATAGTGCATTGTATTCGCCACTTCGTGCGCTTTAAGGTGCCGCCTAGCCCAATACGCTATCTGAAATAGGAGCGACATAAATTGAACAAATGTGATAGAATTACGCAGAATTCTTATATTAACCATAATATAATACGATCTAGTCGGGTCTCTGATTGCCCTATCATAGAAGTTTAATAGTGCATTTTACTGGTCATTTCGTGCGCTTTAAGGTGCCGCCTAGCACAATACGCTATCTGAAATTGGAGCGACATAAATTGAACAAATGTGATAAAATTACGTGGAATTCATATATTAACAATAATATAAAATGATCTAATCGGGCCTCTGATTGCCCTATCATAGAAGTTTAATAGGGCATTTTACTCGACATTTCATGCGCTTTAAGGTCCCGCTTAGACCAATACGCTATCTGAAATAGGAGCGACGTAAATTGAACAAATGTGATGAAATTTCACTGAATTCTTATATTAACCATAATTTAAAATGATCTAATCGGGTCTCTGATTGCCCTATCATAGAAGTTTAATAGTGAATTTTGCTCGGAATTTCATGCGCTTTAAGATACCAGACAGCCCAATACGCTATCTGAAATTGGAGGTACGTAAATTAAACAAACGTGATAGAATTACGCAGAATTCTTATATTAATCAAAACATAAGATGACCTTATCGGGTCTCTGATTGCCCTATCATAGTAGTTTAATAGTGCATTTTACTCGTCATTTCATGCGCTTTAAGGTGCCGGTTAGCACAATACACTATCTGAAGTAGGAGCGACGTAAATTGTACAAATGTGATAGAATTTCGTTGAATCCTTATATTAACCATAATATAAAATGATCTAGTCGGGTCCCTGTTTGCCCTATCATCGAAGTTTAATAGTGCATTTTACTCGCCATTTCATGCGCTTTAAGTTGCTGCTTTGCCCAATACGCTATCTGAAATAGGGGCAACGTAAATTGAACAAATGTGATAAAATTTCACTGAATTCTTATATTAACCATAATTTAAAATGATCTAATCGGGTCTCTGATTGCCCTATCATAGAAGTTTAATAGTGCATTTTCTCGGTATCTGATGCGCTTTAAGATGCCACATAGCCCAATACGCTATCTGAAATTGGAGCTACGTAAATTGAACAAACGTGATAGAATTACGCAGAATTCTTATATTAACCATAATATATTATGACCTACTCGGTTCTCTGATTGCCATATCATAGAATTCTAATAGTGCATTTTACTCGTCAGTCCATGCGCTTTAAGATGCCGCATATCCCAATACGCTATCTGAAATAGGAGCGACGTTAATTGAACAAACGCGATAGAATTACGCTTAATTCTTATATTAATCATAATATAAGATGACCTAATCGGGTCTCTGATTGCCCTACCCTAGAAGTTTAGTAGTGCATTTTACTCGACATTTCATACGCTTTAAGATGCCGCCTAGTCCAGTGCGCCATCTAAAATTGGAGCTACGTAAATTGCACAAACGTGATAGAATTACGCAGAATTCTTATTTTAACCATAATATAGTACGATATATTCGAGTCTCTGATTGCCCAATCATAGAAGTTTAATAGTGTCTTTTACTCGTCATTTCATGCGCTTTAAGGTGCCACCTAGCCCAATCCGCTATCTGAAATGGGAGCGACGTAAATTGAAAAAATGTGATAGAATTAGGCTGAATTCTTATATTACTCATAATATAAGATGGCCTAATCGGATCCCTGATTGCCCTATCATAGAAGTTTAATAGTGCATTTTGCTCGCCATTTCATGCGCTTTTAGGTGCCGCTTATCCCGATACGCTATCTGAAATAGGAGCGATATAAATTGAACAAATGTGATAATATTACGTTGAATTCTTATATTAGCAATATTATAAAATGATCTAATCACGTCTCTGATTGCCCTATCATAGAAGTTTAATAGTGCATTGTACTCGCCACTTCGTGCGCTTTAAGGTGCCGCCTAGCCCAATACGCTATCTGAAATAGGAGCGACATAAATTGAACAAATGTGATAGAATTACGCAGAATTCTTATATTAACCATAATATAATACGATCTAGTCGGGTCTCTGATTGCCCTATCATAGAAGTTTAATAGTGCATTTTACTGGTCATTTCGTGCGCTTTAAGGTGCCGCCTAGCACAATACGCTATCTGAAATTGGAGCGACATAAATTGAACAAATGTGATAAAATTACGTGGAATTCATATATTAACAATAATATAAAATGATCTAATCGGGTCTCTGATTGCCCTATCATAGAAGTTTAATAGGGCATTTTACTCGTCATTTCATGCGCTTTAAGGTGCCGCTTATCCCAATACCCTATCTGAAATAGGAGCGGCGTAAATTGAACAAATGTGATAGAATTTCGCTAAAAACTTAAATTAACCATAATATAAAATGATCTAATCGGGTCTCTGTTTACCCTACCCTAGAAGATTAATAGTGCATTTTACTCGACATTTCATGCGCTTTAAGATGCCGCCAGCCCAATACGCTATCTGAAATTGGAGCTACGTAAATTGAACAAACGTGATATAATTACGCAGAATTCTTATATTAACCATAATAAAATTCGATCAATTCGGGTCTCAGATTGCCCTACCACAGAAGTGTAATAGTGCATTTTACTCCTCATTTCATGCGCTTTAAGGTGCCGCTTAGCCGATTACGCTATCTAAAATAGGAGCGACGTAAATTGAACAAGTGTGATAGAATTTCGCTGTATTCTTATATTAACCATAATATAAGATGACCTAATCGGGTCTCTGTTAGCCCTATCCGAGAAGTTTACTAGTGCATTTTACTCGACATTTCATGCGCTTTAAGATGCCGCCTAGCCCAATACGCTATCTGAAATAGGAGCGACGTAAATTGAACATATGTGATAGAATTTCGCTGAATTCTTAAATTAACCATAACATAATATGATCTAATCGGGTCTCTGTTTACCCTACCCTAGAATTTTAATAGTTCATTTTACTCGACATTTCATGCGCTTTGAGATGCCACCTATCCCAATACACTATCTGAAATAGGGGCGACGTAAATTGAACAAATGTGATAAAATTTCGCTGAATTCTTATATCAACCATAATATAAGATGACCTAATCGGGTCTCTGTTAGCACTATCCGAGAAGTTTGGTAGTGCATCTTGCTCGTCATTTCATGCGCTTTAAGATGCCGCCTAGCCCAGTCCGCAATCTGAAATTGGAGCTACGTAAATTGGACAAATGTGACAGAGTTACGCAGATTTCTTATATTAACCATAATATAAAATGACCTAATCGGGTCTCTGATTGCCCTATCATAGAAGTTTAATAGTGCATTTTACTCGCCATTTCATGCGGTTTAAGGTGCGGCCTAGTCCAATGCGCTACCTGAAATTGGAGCTACGTAAGTTGAACAAGCGTGATAGAAGTACGCAGAATTCTTATATTAACCATAATATAATACGATCAATTCGGGTCTTTGATTGCCCTATCATAGAAGTTTAATAGTGCATTTTACTCGTCATTTCATGCGCTTTACGGTGCCGCCTAACTCGATACGCTATCTGAAATAGGAGCGACATAAATTGACAAATGTGATAGAAGTACGCAGAATTCTTATATTAACAATAATATAGAATGATCTAATCGGGTCTCTGATTGCCCTATCATAGAAGGTTCGTAGTGCATTTTACTCGCCATTCCAGGCCCTTTAAGATGCCGCCTAACCCAATACGCTATCTGAAATAGGAGCAACGTAAGTTGAACAAATGTGATAGAATTACGCTGAATTCTTATATTAATCATAATATAAGAAGACCTAATCGGGTCTTTGATTGCCCTATCCGAGAAGTTTACTAGTGCATTTTACTCGACATTTCATGCGCTTTAAGATGCCGCCACGCCCAAAACACTATCTGAAATAGGAGCGACGTAAATTGAACAAATGTGATAGAATCTCGCTGAATTCTCATATTTACCATAAAATAAAATGATCTAATCGGGTCTCTGATTGCCCTATCATAGAAGTTTAATAGTGCATTTTACTCGCCATTTCATGCGCTTTAAGGTGCCGCCCAGGCCAATGCGCTATCTGAAATTGGAGCTACGTAAACTGAACAAACGTGTTAGAAGTACGCAGAATTCTTATATTAACCATAATATAATACGATCTATTCGGGTCTCTGATTGCCCTATCATAGAAGTTTAATAGTGCATTTTACTCGTCATTTCATGCGCTTTAAGGTGCCGCCAGGCTCAATCCGCTATCTGAAATAGGAGCGATATAAATTGAACAAATGTGATAGAAGTACGCAGAATTCTTATATTAACAATAATATAAAATGATCTAATCGGGTCTCTGATTGCCCTATCATAGAAGGTTAGTAGTGCATTTTACTCGTTATTCCACGCGCTTTAAGGTGCCGCCTAGCCCAATATACTATCTGAAATAGGAGCGACGTAATTTGAACGAATGTGATAGAATTACGCTGAATTCTTATATTAATCATAATATAAGAAGATCTAATCGGGTCTTTGATTGCCCTATCCGAGAAGTTTAGTAGTGCATCTTACTCGTCATTTCATGCGCTTTAAGATGCCGCCACGTCCAATACACTATCTGAAATAGGAGCGACGTATATTGAACAAATGTGATAAAATTTCACTGAATTCTTATATTAACCATAATTTAAAATGATCTAATCGGGTCTCTGATTGCCCTATCATAGAAGTTTAATAGTGCATTTTCTCGGTATCTGATGCGCTTTAAGATGCCACCTAGCCCAATACGCTATCTGAAATTGGAGCTACGTAAATTGAACAAACGTGATAAAATTACGCAGAATTCTTATATTAACCATAATATAATATGACCTACTCGGTTCTCTGATTGCCATATCATAGAATTCTAATAGTGCATTTTACTCGTCAGTCCATGCGCTTTAAGATGCCGCATATCCCAATACGCTATCTGAAATAGGAGCGACGTTAATTGAACAAACGCGATAGAATTATGCTTTATTCTTATATTAATCATAATATAAGATGACCTAATCGGGTCTCTGATTGCCCTACCCTAGACGTTTAGTAGTGCATTTTACTCGACATTTCATACGCTATAAGATGCCGCCTAGTCCAGTGCGCCATCTGAAATTGGAGCTACGTAAATTGCACAAACGTGATAGAATTACGCAGAATTCTTATTTTAACCATAATATAGTACGATATATTCGAGTCTCTGATTGCCCAATCATAGAAGTTTAATAGTGCCTTTTACTCGTCATTTCATGCGCTTTAAGATGCCACCTAGCCCAATCCGCTATCTGAAATCGGAGCGACGTAAATTGAAAAAATGTGATAGAATTAGGCTGAATTCTTATATTACTCATAATATAAGATGGCCTAATCGGATCCCTGATTGCCCTATCATAGAAGTTTAATAGTGCATTTTGCTCGCCATTTCATGCGCTTTTAGGTGCCGCTTATCCCGATACGCTATCTGAAATAGGAGCGATATAAATTGAACAAATGTGATAATATTACGTCGAATTCTTATATTAGCAATATTATAAAATGATCTAATCAGGTCTCTGATTGCCCTATCATAGAAGTTTAATAGTGCATTGTACTCGCCACTTCGTGCGCTTTAAGGTGCCGCCTAGCCCAATACGCTATCTGAAATAGGAGCGACATAAATTGATCAAGTGTGATAGAGTTTCGCTGAATTCTTAAATTAACAATAATATAAAATGATCTAATCGGGTCTCTGTTTTCCCTACCCTAGCAGTTTAATAGAGCATTTTACTCGACATTTCATGCGCTTTAAGATGCCACCCAGTCCAATACGCTATCTGTAATAGGGGCGACGAAAATTGAACAAATGGGATAAAATTACGTTGAATTCTTATATTAACAATAATATGAAATGATCTAATCGGGTCTCTGATTGCCCTATCATAGAAGTTTAATAGTGCATTATACTCGTCATTTCATGCGCTTTAAGGTCCCGCTTAGACCAATACGCTATCTGAAATTGGAGCTACGTAAATTGCACAAACGTGATAGAATTACGCAGAATTCTTATTTTAACCATAATATAGTACGATATATTCGAGTCTCTGATTGCCCAATCATAGAAGTTTAATAGTGTCTTTTACTCGTCATTTCATGCGCTTTAAGGTGCCACCTAGCCCAATCCGCTATCTGAAATGGGAGCGACGTAAATTGAAAAAATGTGATAGAATTAGGCTGAATTCTTATATTACTCATAATATAAGATGGCCTAATCGGATCCCTGATTGCCCTATCATAGAAGTTTAATAGTGCATTTTGCTCGCCATTTCATGCGCTTTTAGGTGCCGCTTATCCCGATACGCTATCTGAAATAGGAGCGATATAAATTGAACAAATGTGATAATATTACGTTGAATTCTTATATTAGCAATATTATAAAATGATCTAATCACGTCTCTGATTGCCCTATCATAGAAGTTTAATAGTGCATTGTACTCGCCACTTCGTGCGCTTTAAGGTGCCGCCTAGCCCAATACGCTATCTGAAATAGGAGCGACATAAATTGAACAAATGTGATAGAATTACGCAGAATTCTTATATTAACCATAATATAATACGATCTAGTCGGGTCTCTGATTGCCCTATCATAGAAGTTTAATAGTGCATTTTACTCGTCATTTCGTGCGCTTTAAGGTGCCGCCTAGCACAATACGCTATCTGAAATTGGAGCGACATAAATTGAACAAATGTGATAAAATTACGTGGAATTCATATATTAACAATAATATAAAATGATCTAATCGGGTCTCTGATTGCCCTATCATAGAAGTTTAATAGGGCATTTTACTCGTCATTTCATGCGCTTTAAGGTGCCGCTTATCCCAATACCCTATCTGAAATAGGAGCGGCGTAAATTGAACAAATGTGATAGAATTTCGCTAAAAACTTAAATTAACCATAATATAAAATGATCTAATCGGGTCTCTGTTTACCCTACCCTAGAAGATTAATAGTGCATTTTACTCGACATTTCATGCGCTTTAAGATGCCGCCAGCCCAATACGCTATCTGAAATTGGAGCTACGTAAATTGAACAAACGTGATATAATTACGCAGAATTCTTATATTAACCATAATAAAATTCGATCAATTCGGGTCTCAGATTGCCCTACCACAGAAGTGTAATAGTGCATTTTACTCCTCATTTCATGCGCTTTAAGGTGCCGCTTAGCCGATTACGCTATCTAAAATAGGAGCGACGTAAATTGAACAAGTGTGATAGAATTTCGCTGTATTCTTATATTAACCATAATATAAGATGACCTAATCGGGTCTCTGTTAGCCCTATCCGAGAAGTTTACTAGTGCATTTTACTCGACATTTCATGCGCTTTAAGATGCCGCCTAGCCCAATACGCTATCTGAAATAGGAGCGACGTAAATTGAACATATGTGATAGAAGTACGCAGAATTCTTATATTAACCATAATATAATACGATCAATTCGGGTCTTTGATTGCCCTATCATAGAAGTTTAATAGTGCATTTTACTCGTCATTTCATGCGCTTTACGGTGCCGCCTAACTCGATACGCTATCTGAAATAGGAGCGACATAAATTGACAAATGTGATAGAAGTACGCAGAATTCTTATATTAACAATAATATAGAATGATCTAATCGGGTCTCTGATTGCCCTATCATAGAAGGTTCGTAGTGCATTTTACTCGCCATTCCAGGCCCTTTAAGATGCCGCCTAACCCAATACGCTATCTGAAATAGGAGCAACGTAAGTTGAACAAATGTGATAGAATTACGCTGAATTCTTATATTAATCATAATATAAGAAGACCTAATCGGGTCTTTGATTGCCCTATCCGAGAAGTTTAGTAGTGCATCTTACTCGTCATTTCATGCGCTTTAAGATGCCGCCACGCCCAAAACACTATCTGAAATAGGAGCGACGTAAATTGAACAAATGTGATAGAATCTCGCTGAATTCTCATATTTACCATAAAATAAAATGATCTAATCGGGTCTCTGATTGCCCTATCATAGAAGTTTAATAGTGCATTTTACTCGCCATTTCATGCGCTTTAAGGTGCCGCCCAGGCCAATGCGCTATCTGAAATTGGAGCTACGTAAACTGAACAAACGTGTTAGAAGAACGCAGAATTCTTATATTAACCATAATATAATACGATCTATTCGGGTCTCTGATTGCCCTATCATAGAAGTTTAATAGTGCATTTTACTCGTCATTTCATGCGCTTTAAGGTGCCGCCAGGCTCAATCCGCTATCTGAAATAGGAGCGATATAAATTGAACAAATGTGATAGAAGTACGCAGAATTCTTATATTAACAATAATATAAAATGATCTAATCGGGTCTCTGATTGCCCTATCATAGAAGCTTCGTAGTGCATTTTACTCGTTATTCCACGCGCTTTAAGGTGCCGCCTAGCCCAATATACTATCTGAAATAGGAGCGACGTAATTTGAACGAATGTGATAGAATTACGCTGAATTCTTATATTAATCATAATATAAGAAGACCTAATCGGGTCTTTGATTGCCCTATCCGAGAAGTTTAGTAGTGCATCTTACTCGTCATTTCATGCGCTTTAAGATGCCGCCACGTCCAATACACTATCTGAAATAGGAGCGACGTATATTGAACAAATGTGATAAAATTTCACTGAATTCTTATATTAACCATAATTTAAAATGATCTAATCGGGTCTCTGATTGCCCTATCATAGAAGTTTAATAGTGCATTTTCTCGGTATCTGATGCGCTTTAAGATGCCACCTAGCCCAATACGCTATCTGAAATTGGAGCTACGTAAATTGAACAAACGTGATAAAATTACGCAGAATTCTTATATTAACCATAATATAATATGACCTACTCGGTTCTCTGATTGCCATATCATAGAATTCTAATAGTGCATTTTACTCGTCAGTCCATGCGCTTTAAGATGCCGCATATCCCAATACGCTATCTGAAATAGGAGCGACGTTAATTGAACAAACGCGATAGAATTATGCTTTATTCTTATATTAATCATAATATAAGATGACCTAATCGGGTCTCTGATTGCCCTACCCTAGACGTTTAGTAGTGCATTTTACTCGACATTTCATACGCTATAAGATGCCGCCTAGTCCAGTGCGCCATCTGAAATTGGAGCTACGTAAATTGCACAAACGTGATAGAATTACGCAGAATTCTTATTTTAACCATAATATAGTACGATATATTCGAGTCTCTGATTGCCCAATCATAGAAGTTTAATAGTGCATTTTACTCGTCATTTCATGCGCTTTAAGATGCCACCTAGCCCAATCCGCTATCTGAAATCGGAGCGACGTAAATTGAAAAAATGTGATAGAATTAGGCTGAATTCTTATATTACTCATAATATAAGATGGCCTAATCGGATCCCTGATTGCCCTATCATAGAAGTTTAATAGTGCATTTTGCTCGCCATTTCATGCGCTTTTAGGTGCCGCTTATCCCGATACGCTATCTGAAATAGGAGCGATATAAATTGAACAAATGTGATAATATTACGTCGAATTCTTATATTAGCAATATTATAAAATGATCTAATCACGTCTCTGATTGCCCTATCATAGAAGTTTAATAGTGCATTGTATTCGCCACTTCGTGCGCTTTAAGGTGCCGCCTAGCCCAATACGCTATCTGAAATAGGAGCGACATAAATTGAACAAATGTGATAGAATTACGCAGAATTCTTATATTAACCATAATATAATACGATCTAGTCGGGTCTCTGATTGCCCTATCATAGAAGTTTAATAGTGCATTTTACTGGTCATTTCGTGCGCTTTAAGGTGCCGCCTAGCACAATACGCTATCTGAAATTGGAGCGACATAAATTGAACAAATGTGATAAAATTACGTGGAATTCATATATTAACAATAATATAAAATGATCTAATCGGGCCTCTGATTGCCCTATCATAGAAGTTTAATAGGGCATTTTACTCGTCATTTCATGCGCTTTAAGGTCCCGCTTAGACCAATACGCTATCTGAAATAGGAGCGACGTAAATTGAACAAATGTGATGAAATTTCACTGAATTCTTATATTAACCATAATTTAAAATGATCTAATCGGGTCTCTGATTGCCCTATCATAGTAGTTTAATAGGGCATTTTACTCGTCATTTCATGCGCTTTAAGGTGCCGGTTAGCACAATACACTATCTGAAGTAGGAGCGACGTAAATTGTACAAATGTGATAGAATTTCGTTGAATCCTTATATTAACCATAATATAAAATGATCTAGTCGGGTCCCTGTTTGCCCTATCATCGAAGTTTAATAGTGCATTTTACTCGCCATTTCATGCGCTTTAAGTTGCTGCTTTGCCCAATACGCTATCTGAAATAGGGGCAACGTAAATTGAACAAACGTGATAAAATTTCACTGAATTCTTATATTAACCATAATTTAAAATGATCTAATCGGGTCTCTGATTGCCCTATCATAGAAGTTTAATAGTGCATTTTCTCGGTATCTGATGCGCTTTAAGATGCCACCTAGCCCAATACGCTATCTGAAATTGGAGCTACGTAAATTGAACAAACGTGATAAAATTACGCAGAATTCTTATATTAACCATAATATAATATGACCTACTCGGTTCTCTGATTGCCATATCATAGAATTCTAATAGTGCATTTTACTCGTCAGTCCATGCGCTTTAAGATGCCGCATATCCCAATACGCTATCTGAAATAGGAGCGACGTTAATTGAACAAACGCGATAGAATTACGCTTAATTCTTATATTAATCATAATATAAGATGACCTAATCGGGTCTCTGATTGCCCTACCCTAGAAGTTTAGTAGTGCATTTTACTCGACATTTCATACGCTTTAAGATGCCGCCTAGTCCAGTGCGCCATCTGAAATTGGAGCTACGTAAATTGCACAAACGTGATAGAATTACGCAGAATTCTTATTTTAACCATAATATAGTACGATATATTCGAGTCTCTGATTGCCCAATCATAGAAGTTTAATAGTGCCTTTTACTCGTCATTTCATGCGCTTTAAGGTGCCACCTAGCCCAATCCGCTATCTGAAATCGGAGCGACGTAAATTGAAAAAATGTGATAGAATTAGGCTGAATTCTTATATTACTCATAATATAAGATGGCCTAATCGGATCCCTGATTGCCCTATCATAGAAGTTTAATAGTGCATTTTGCTCGCCATTTCATGCGCTTTTAGGTGCCGCTTATCCCGATACGCTATCTGAAATAGGAGCGATATAAATTGAACAAATGTGATAATATTACGTTGAATTCTTATATTAGCAATATTATAAAATGATCTAATCACGTCTCTGATTGCCCTATCATAGAAGTTTAATAGTGCATTGTACTCGCCACTTCGTGCGCTTTAAGGTGCCGCCTAGCCGAATACGCTATCTGAAATAGGAGCGACATAAATTGAACAAATGTGATAGAATTACGCAGAATTCTTATATTAACCATAATATAATACGATCTAGTCGGGTCTCTGATTGCCCTATCATAGAAGTTTAATAGTGCATTTTACTGGTCATTTCGTGCGCTTTGAGGTGCCGCCTAGCACAATACGCTATCTGAAATTGGAGCGACATAAATTGAACAAATGTGATAAAATTACGTGGAATTCATATATTAACAATAATATAAAATGATCTAATCGGGCCTCTGATTGCCCTATCATAGAAGTTTAATAGGGCATTTTACTCGTCATTTCATGCGCTTTAAGGTGCCGCTTATCCCAATACCCTATCTGAAATAGGAGCGGCGTAAATTGAACAAATGTGATAGAATTTCGCTAAAAACTTAAATTAACCATAATATAAAATGATCTAATCGGGTCTCTGTTTACCCTACCCTAGAAGATTAATAGTGCATTTTACTCGACATTTCATGCGCTTTAAGATGCCGCCAGCCCAATACGCTATCTGAAATTGGAGCTACGTAAATTGAACAAACGTGATATAATTACGCAGAATTCTTATATTAACCATAATAAAATTCGATCAATTCGGGTCTCAGATTGCCCTACCACAGAAGTGTAATAGTGCATTTTACTCCTCATTTCATGCGCTTTAAGGTGCCGCTTAGCCGATTACGCTATCTAAAATAGGAGCGACGTAAATTGAACAAGTGTGATAGAATTTCGCTGTATTCTTATATTAACCATAATATAAGATGACCTAATCGGGTCTCTGTTAGCCCTATCCGAGAAGTTTACTAGTGCATTTTACTCGACATTTCATGCGCTTTAAGATGCCGCCTAGCCCAATACGCTATCTGAAATAGGAGCGACGTAAATTGAACATATGTGATAGAATTTCGCTGAATTCTTAAATTAACCATAACATAAAATGATCTAATCGGGTCTCTGTTTACCCTACCCTAGAATTTTAATAGTTCATTTTACTCGACATTTCATGCGCTTTGAGATGCCACCTATCCCAATACACTATCTGAAATAGGGGCGACGTAAATTGAACAAATGTGATAAAATTTCGCTGAATTCTTATATCAACCATAATATACGATGACCTAATCGGGTCTCTGTTAGCACTATCCGAGAAGTTTGGTAGTGCATCTTGCTCGTCATTTCATGCGCTTTAAGATGCCGCCTAGCCCAGTCCGCAATCTGAAATTGGAGCTACGTAAATTGGACAAATGTGACAGAGTTACGCAGAATTCTTATATTAACCATAATATAAAATGACCTAATCGGGTCTCTGATTGCCCTATCATAGAAGTTTAATAGTGCATTTTACTCGCCATTTCATGCGGTTTAAGGTGCGGCCTAGTCCAATGCGCTACCTGAAATTGGAGCTACGTAAGTTGAACAAGCGTGATAGAAGTACGCAGAATTCTTATATTAACCATAATATAATACGATCAATTCGGGTCTCTGATTGCCCTATCATAGAAGTTTAATAGTGCATTTTACTCGTCATTTCATGCGCTTTACGGTGCCGCCTAACTCGATACGCTATCTGAAATAGGAGCGACATAAATTGACAAATGTGAGAGAAGTACGCAGAATTCTTATATTAACAATAATATAGAATGATCTAATCGGGTCTCTGATTGCCCTATCATAGAAGGTTCGTAGTGCATTTTACTCGCCATTCCAGGCCCTTTAAGATGCCGCCTAACCCAATACGCTATCTGAAATAGGAGCAACGTAAGTTGAACAAATGTGATAGAATTACGCTGAATTCTTATATTAATCATAATATAAGAAGACCTAATCGGGTCTTTGATTGCCCTATCCGAGAAGTTTAGTAGTGCATCTTACTCGTCATTTCATGCGCTTTAAGATGCCGCCACGCCCAAAACACTATCTGAAATAGGAGCGACGTAAATTGAACAAATGTGATAGAATCTCGCTGAATTCTCATATTTACCATAAAATAAAATGATCTAATCGGGTCTCTGATTGCCCTATCATAGAAGTTTAATAGTGCATTTTACTCGCCATTTCATGCGCTTTAAGGTGCCGCCCAGCCCAATGCGCTATCTGAAATTGGAGCTACGTAAACTGAACAAACGTGTTAGAAGTACGCAGAATTCTTATATTAACCATAATATAATACGATCTATTCGGGTCTCTGATTGCCCTATCATAGAAGTTTAATAGTGCATTTTACTCGTCATTTCATGCGCTTTAAGGTGCCGCCAGGCTCAATCCGCTATCTGAAATAGGAGCGATATAAATTGAACAAATGTGATAGAAGTACGCAGAATTCTTATATTAACAATAATATAAAATGATCTAATCGGGTCTCTGATTGCTCTATCGTGGAAGGTTAGTAGTGCATTTTACTCGCCATTCCACGCGCTATAAGATGCCGCGTAACCCAATACGCTATCTGAAATAGGAGCGACGTAAATTGAAAAAATGTGATAGAATTTCGCTTAATTCTTATATTAACCATAATATTATATGATCTATTTGGGTCTCTGATTGCCCTATCATGGAAGGTTAGTAGTGCATTTTACTCGTTATTCCACGCGCTTTAAGGTGCCGCCTAGCCCAATATACTATCTGAAATAGGAGCGACGTAATTTGAACGAATGTGATAGAATTACGCTGAATTCTTATATTAATCATAATATAAGAAGACCTAATCGGGTCTTTGATTGCCCTATCCGAGAAGTTTAGTAGTGCATCTTACTCGTCATTTCATGCGCTTTAAGATGCCGCCACGTCCAATACACTATCTGAAATAGGAGCGACGTATATTGAACAAATGTGATAGAATCTCGCTGAATTCTTATATTAACCATAATATAAAATGATATCATCGGGTCTCTGATTGCCCTATCAAAGAAGTTTAGTACTGCATTTTACTCGCCATTCCATGCGCTTTAAGGTGCCGCTTAGCCCAATACGCTATCAGAAATAGGAGCGACGTAAATTGTACAAATGTGATAGAATTACGCAGAATTCTTATGTTAACCATAATTTAAAATAACCTAATCGGATCTCTGATTGCCCTATCCGAGAAGTTTAGCTGTGCATTTTACTCGTCATTCCACGCGCGTTAAGATGCCGCCTAGCCCAATACGCTATCTGAAATTGGAGCTACGTAAATTGAACAAACGTGATATAATTACGCAGAATTCTTATATTAACCATAATATAATTCGATCAATTCGGGTCTCAGATTGCCCTACCACAGAAGTGTAATAGTGCATTTTACTCCTCATTTCATGCGCTTTAAGGTGCCGCTTAGCCGATTACGCTATCTAAAATAGGAGCGACGTAAATTGAACAAGTGTGATAGAATTTCGCTGTATTCTTATATTAACCATAATATAAGATGACCTAATCGGGTCTCTGTTAGCTCTATCCGAGAAGTTTGGTAGTGCATCTTGCTCGTCATATCATGCGCTTTAAGATGCCGCCTAGCCCAGTCCGCAATCTGAAATTGGAGCTACGTAAATTGGACAAATGTGACAGAGCTACGCAGAATTCTTATATTAACCATAATATAAAATGACCTAATCGGGTCTCTGATTGCCCTATCATAGAAGTTTAATAGTGCATTTTACTCGCCATTTCATGCGCTTTAAGGTGCCGCCTAGTCCAATGCGCTATCTGAAATTGGAGCTACGTAAGTTGAACAAGCGTGATAGAAGTACGCAGAATTCTTATATTAACCATAATATAATACGATCAATTCGGGTCTCTGATTGCCCTATCATAGAAGTTTAATAGTGCATTTTACTCGTCATTTCATGCGCTTTACGGTGCCGCCTAACTCGATACGCTATCTGAAATAGGAGCGACATAAATTGTCAAATGTGATAGAAGTACGCAGAATTCTTATATTAACAATAATATAGAATGATCTAATCGGGTCTCTGACTGCCCTATCATAGAAGGTTCGTAGTGCATTTTACTCGCCATTCCAGGCCCTTTAAGATGCCGCCTAACCCAATACGCTATCTGAAATAGGAGCGACGTAAATTGAACAAATGTGATAGAATCTCGCTGAATTCTCATATTTACCATAAAATAAAATGATCTAATCGGGTCTCTGATTGCCCTATCATAGAAGTTTAATAGTGCATTTTACTCGCCATTTCATGCGCTTTAAGGTGCCGCCCAGCCCAATGCGCTATCTGAAATTGGAGCTACGTAAACTGAACAAACGTGTTAGAAGTACGCAGAATTCTTATATTAACCATAATATAATACGATCTATTCGGGTCTCTGATTGCCCTATCATAGAAGTTTAATAGTGCATTTTACTCGTCATTTCATTCACTTTAAGGTGCCGCCAGGCTCAATCCGCTATCTGAAATAGGAGCGATATAAATTGAACAAATGTGATAGAAGTACGCAGAATTCTTATATTAACAATAATATAAAATGATCTAATCGGGTCTCTGATTGCCCTATCATAGAAGCTTCGTAGTGCATTTTACTCGCCATTCCACGCGCTATAAGATGCCGCGTAACCCAATACGCTATCTGAAACAGGAGCGACGTAAATTGAAAAAATGTGATAGAATTTCGCTTAATTCTTATATTAACCATAATATAATATGATCTATTTGGGTCTCTGATTGCTCTATCGTGGAAGGTTAGTAGTGCATTTTGCTCGTCATTCCACGCACTTTAAGATGCCGCCTAGCCCAATACGCTATCTGAAATAGGACCGACGTAAATTGAACAAATGTGATAGAATTACGCAGAATTCTTATATTAACCATAATATAATATGATCTATTTGGGTCTCTGATTGCCCTATCATGGAAGGTTAGTAGTGCATTTTACTCGTTATTCCACGCGCTTTAAGGTGCCGCCTAGCCCAATATACTATCTGAAATAGGAGCGACGTAATTTGAACGAATGTGATAGAATTACGCTGAATTCTTATATTAATCATAATATAAGAAGACCTAATCGGGTCTTTGATTGCCCTATCCGAGAAGTTTAGTAGTGCATCTTACTCGTCATTTCATGCGCTTTAAGATGCCGCCACGCCCAATACACTATCTGAAATAGGAGCGACGTAAATTGAACAAATGTGATAGAATCTCGCTGAATTCTTATATTAACCGTAATATAAAATGATATCATCGGGTCTCTGATTGCCCTATCAAAGAAGTTTAGTACTGCATTTTACTCGTCATTCCATGCGCTTTAAGGTGCCGCTTAGCCCAATACGCTATCAGAAATAGGAGCGACGTAAATTGTACAAATGTGATAGATTTACGCAGAATTCTTATGTTAACCATAATTTAAAATAACCTAATCGGATCTCTGATTGCCCTATCCGAGAAGTTTAGCTGTGCATTTTACTCGTCATTCCACGCGCGTTAAGATGCCGCCTAGCCCAACACGCTATCTGAAATAGGAGCGACGTAAATTGACCAAATGTGATAGAATTACGCAGAATTCTTATATTAATCATAATATAAGGTGACCTAATCGGGTCTCTGATTGCCCTATCCGAGACCTTTAGTAGTGCATTTTACTCGACATTTCATGCGCTTTAAGATGCCGCTTCGCCCAATACGCTATCTGAAATAGGAGCGACGTAATTTGAACAAATGTGATAGAATTACGCTGAATTCTTATATTAATCATAATATAACAAGACCTAATCGGGTCTCTGATTGCCCTATCCGAGAAGTTTTGTAGTGCATCTTACTCGTCATTTCATGCGCTTTAAGATGCCGTCACGCCCAATACACTATCTGAAATAGGAGCGACGTAAATTGAACAAATGTGATAGAATATCGCTGAATTCTCATATTTACCATAATATAAAATGATCTAATCGGGTCTCTGATTGCCCTATCATAGAAGTTTAGTAGTGCATCTTACTCGTCATTCCATGCGCTTTAAGATGCCGCCACGCCCAATACACTATCTGAAATAGGAGCGACGTAAATTGAACAAATGTGATAGAATTACGCAGAATTCTTATATTAATCATAATATAAGATGATCTAATCGGGTCTCTGATTGCCCTATCCTAGAAGTTTAATACTGCATTTTACTCGCCATTTCATGCGCTTTAAAATGCCGCCTATCTCAATACGATATCGCGTGTAGGAGCGACGTGAATTGGACAAATGTGATAGAGTTACGATGAATACTTAAATTAACAATAATATAAGATGATCTAATCGGGATTCTGATTGCCCTATCCTAGAAGTTTAGTAGTGCATTTTACTCGATATTCCATGCGCTTTAAGGTGCCGCCTAGTACAAAACGCTATCTGAAATAGGTGCGACGTAAATTGAACAAATGTGATAGAATTTCGCTGAATTCTTGTATTAACCAAAATATAAAATGATCTAATCGGGTCTCTGATTGCCCTATCCGAGAAGTTTAGTAGTGCATTTTACTCGACATATCATGCGCTTTAAGATGTCGCTGCGCCCTATACGCGATCTGAAATAGGAGCGACGTAAATTGACCAAATGTGATAGAATTACGCAGAATTCTTATAATAACCATAATATAAGGTGACCTAATCGGGTCTCTGATTGCCCTATCCGAGACCTTTAGCAGTGCATTTTACTCGACATTTCATGCGCTTTAAGATGCCGCCTCGACCATACGCTATCTGAAATAGGAGCGGCGTAAATTGAACACATGTGATAGAATTACGCAGAATTCTTATATTAATCATAATATAAGATGATCTAATCGGGATGCTGCTTGCCCTATCCGAGGAGTTTAGTAGTGCATTTTACTCGTCATTTCATGCGCTTTAAGATGTTGCCTCGCCCAATACGCTATCTGAAATAGGAGCGACGTAAATTGAACAAATGTGATAGAATTACGCAGAATTCTTATATTAACCATAATTTAAAATGACCTCATCGGGTCTCTGATTGCCCTATCCGAGAAGTTTAGTAGTGCATTTTACTCGACATTTCATGCGCTTTAAGATGCCGCCGCGCACAATACGCTATCTGAAATAGGAGCGACGTAAAGTGAACAAATGTGATAGAATTACGCAGAATTCTTATATTAACCATAATATAAAATGATCTAATCGGATCTCTGTTTGCCCTATCATAGAAGGTTAGGAGTGCATTTTACTCGTCATTCCACGCTCTTTAAGATGCCTCCTAGCCCAATACAGTATCTGAAATAGGAGCGACGTAATTTGAACAAATGTGACAGAATTACGCTGAATTCTTATGTTAATCATAATATAAGAAGACCTAATCGGGTCTCTGATTGCCCTATCCGAGAAGTTTAGTAGTGCATTTTACTGGTCATTTCATGTGCTTTAAGAATGAGCCACGCCCAATACACTATCTGAAATAGGAGCGACGTAAATTGAACAAATGTGATAGAATCTCGCTGAATTCTTATATTAACCATAATATAAAATGATATCATCGGGTCTCTGATTGCCCTATCAAAGAAGTTTAGTACTGCATTTTACTCGTGATTCCATGCGCTTTAAGGTGCCGCTTAGCCCAATACGCTATCAGAAATAGGAGCGACGTAAATTGTACAAATGTGATAGAATTACGCAGAATTCTTATGTTAACCATAATTTGAAATAACCTAATCGGATCTCTGATTGCCCTATCCGAGAAGTTTAGCTGTGCATTTTACTCGTCATTTCATGCGCTTTAAGGTGCCGCCCAACCCAATACGCTATCTGAAATAGGAGCGACATAAATTGACAAATGTGATAGAAGTACGCAGAATTCTTATATTAACAATAATATAAAATGATCTAATCGGGTCTCTGCTTGCCCTATCATAGAAGGTTCGTAGTGCATTTTACTCGCCATTCCACGCGCTTTAAGATGCCGCCTAACGCAATACGCTATCTGAAATAGGAGCGACGTATATTGAAAAAATGTGATAGAATTTCGCTGAATTCTTATATTAACCATAATATAATATGATCTATTTGGGTCTCTGATTGCCCTATCGTGGAAGGTTAGTAGTGCATTTTACTCGTCATTCCACGCGCTTTAAGATGCCGCCTAGCTCATTACGCTATCTGAAATAGGAGCGACGTAAATTGAACAAATGTGATAGAATTACGCAGAATTCTTATATTAACCATAATATAATATGATCTATTTGGGTCTCTGATTGCCCTATCATGGAAGGTTAGTAGTGCATTTTACTCTTTATTCCAGGCGCTTTAAGGTGCCTCCTAGCCCAATATCCTATCTGAAACAGGAGCGTCGTAAATTGAACAAATGTGATAGAATTACGCAGAATTCTTATATTAACCATAATATAAAATGATCTAATCGGGTCTCTGTTTGCCTTATGCGAGAAGTTTAATAGTGTATTTTACTCGACATTTCATGCGCTTTAAGATTCCGCCTGGCCCAATATGCTATCTGAAATAGGAGCGACGTAAATTGAACAAATGTGATAGAATAACGCTGAATTCTTACATTTACCATAATTCAAAATGATCTAATCGGATCATTGATTGCCCTACCACAGAAGTTTAATAGTGCATTTTGGTCGGCATTTCATGCGCTTTAAGGTGCCGCTTATCCCGATACGCTATCTGAAGTTGGAGCGACGTAAATTGAACAAATGTGATAGAATCACGCTGAATTCTTATATTAACCATAATATAAAATGATTTAATCGGGTCTCTGTTTACCCTACCCTCGAAGTTTAACAGTGCATTTTACTCGACATTTCATGCGCTTTAAGATGCCGCCTCGACCATACGCTATCTGAAATAGGAGCGCCGTAAATTGAACAAATGTGATAGAATTACGCAGAATTCTTATATTAACCATAATTTAAAATGATCTAAACGGGTCTCTGGTTGCCCTACCCTAGATGTTTAGTAGTGCATTTTACTCGACATTTCATGCGCTTTAAGGTGCCGTTTAGTCCAATACGCTATCTGAAATAGGAGCGTCGTAAATTGAACAAATGTGATAGAATTACACTGAATTCATATATTAACAATAATAAAAAAGGACCTAATCGGGTCTCTGATTGCCCTATCCAAGAAGTTTACTAGTGCATTTGACTCGACATATCGTGCCCATTAACATGCCGCTTAGACCAATACGCTATCTGAAATAGGAGCGACGTAAATTGAACAAACGTGATAGAATTACGCTGAATTCTTATATTAACCATAATATAAAATGATCTAATCCGATCTCTGATGTCCCTATCATAGAAGTTTAATAGTGCATTTTACTCGTCATTTCATGCGCTTTGAGGTGCCGCATAGCGCAATGCGCTATCTGAAATTGGAGCTACGTAAATTGAACAAATGTGATAGAATTTCGCGGAATTCTTATATTAACCATAATATAAAATGATCTAATCGGGTCTGTGATTGCCCTATCATAGAAGTTTAATAGTGCATGGCTCGTCTTTCCATGTGCTTTAAGGTGCCTCGTAGCCAAATACGCTATCTGAAATTGGAGCTACGTAAATTGAACAAGTGTGATAGAGATTTGCTGAATTCTTAAATGAACCATAATATAAAATGATCTAATCGGGTCTCTGTTTACCCTACCCTAGAAGTTAAATAATGCATTTTACTCGACATTTCATGCGCTTTAAGATGCCGGCTAGCCCAATACGCTATCTGAAATAGGGGCGTCGTAAATTGAACAAACGTGATTGAATTACGCAGAATTCTTATATTAACAATAATATAATAGGATCTATTCGGGTCTCTGATTGCCCGATCATAGAAGTTTAATAGTGCATTTTACTCGGCATTTCATGCTCTTTAAGGCGCCGCCTAGCCCAATACGCTATCTGAAATAGGAGCGACATAAATTCAACAAATGTGATAGAATTTCGCTGAATTCTTATATTAACCATAACATAGAATGATCTAATCGGGTCTCTGATTGCCCTATCATAGAAGTTTAATAGTGCATTTTACTCGTCATTTCATGCGCTGTAAGGTGCCGCTTAGCCCAATACGCCATCTGAAATTGGAGCTACGTGAATTGAACAAATGTGATAGAGTTACGACGAATTCTTAAATTAACTATAATTTAAGATGACCTAATCGGGTCTCTGATTGCCCTATCCTAGAAGTTTAGCAGTGCATTTTACTCGGCATTTCATGCGCTTTAATATTCCGCTTAGACCAATACGCTACCTGAAATAGAAACGACGTAAATTGAACAAATGCGATAGAATTTCGCTGAATTCTTGTATTAACCATAATATAGAATGATCTAATCGTGTCTCTGATTGCCCTATCATAGAAGCTGAGTAGTGCATTTTACTCGTCATCCCACGCGCTTTAAGATGCCGCCCAGCCCAATACACTATCTGAAATAGGAGCGTCGTAAATTGAACAAATGTGATCGAATTACGCAGAATTCTTATATTAACCATAATATAAAATGATCTAAGCGGGTCTCTGTTTGCCCTACCCTAGAAGTTTAATAGTGCATTTAACTCAACATTTCATGCGCTTTAAGATGCTACCTAGCCCAGTACGCTATCTGAAATTGGAGCTACATGAATTGAACAAATGTGATAGAGTTACGGCGAATTCTTAAATTAACTATAATATAAGATGATCTAATCGGGTCTCTGATTGCCCTATCCTAGAAGTTTAGCAGTGCATTTTACTCGGCATTTCATGCGCTTTAATATTCCGCTTAGGCCAATACGCTACCTGAAATAGAAACGACGTAAATTGAATAAATGCGATAGAATTTCGCTGAATTCTTGTATTAACCATAATATAAAATGATCTAATCGTGTCTCTGATTGCCCTATCATAGAAGCTGAGTAGTGCATTTTACTCGTCATCCCACGCGCTTTAAGATGCCGCCCAGCCCAATACACTATCTGAAATAGGAGCGTCGTAAATTGAACAAATGTGATCGAATTACGCAGAATTCTTATATTAACCATAATATAAAATGATCTAAGCGGGTCTCTGTTTGCCCTACCCTAGAAGTTTAATAGTGCATTTAACTCAACATTTCATGCGCTTTAAGATGCTACCTAGCCCAGTACGCTATCTGAAATTGGAGCTACGTGAATTGAACAAATGTGATAGAGTTACGACGAATTCTTAAATTAACTATAATATAAGATGATCTAATCGGGTCTCTGATTGCCCTATCCTAGAAGTTTAGCAGTGCATTTTACTCGGCATTTCATGCGCTTTAATATTCCGCTTAGACCAATACGCTACCTGAAATAGAAACGACGTAAATTGAACAAATGTGATAGAATTTCGCTGAATTCTTATATTAACCATAATATAGAATGATCTAATCGAGTCTCTGATTGCCCTATCATAGAAGTTTAATAGTGCATTTTACTCGTCAGTCCATGCGCTTTAAGATGGCGCCTATCCCATTACGCTATCTGAAATTGGAGCTACGTGAATTGAACAAATGTGATAGAGTTACGACGAATTCTTAAATTAACTATAATATAAGATGATCTAATCGGGTCTCTGATTGCCCTATCCTAGAAGTTTAGCAGTGCATTTTACTCGGCATTTCATGCGCTTTAAGATTCCGCTTAGACCAATACGCTACATGAAATATAAGCGACGTAAATTGAACAAATGTTATAGAATTTCGCTGAATTCTTATATTAACCATAATATAAAATGATCTAATTGGGGCTCTGATGGCCGTATCCGAGAAGGACAGTAGTGCATGTTACTCGATATTTCATGCGCTTTAAGCTGCTGTGTGGCCGAATTCGCTATCTGAAGTCGGAGCGACGTAAATTGAACAAATGTGATAGAATTTCACTGAATTCTTATATTAACCATAATATAAAATGATCTAATTGGGTCTCTGATTGCCCTATCACAGAAGTTTAATACTTCATTTTACTCGTCATTCCATGCGCTTTACGGTGCCGCCTATCCCAATACGCTATCTGAAATAGGAGCGACGTAAATTGAACAAATCTGATGGAATTACGCTGAATTCTTATATTAACCATAATATAATATGATCTATTCGGGTCTCAGACTGCCGTATCATGGAAGTTTAATAGTGCAGTTTACTCGACATTTCATGCGCTTTAAGGTGCCGCCTACCGCAATACGCTATCTGAAATAGGTGCGACGTAAATTGAACAAATGTAATAGAAATACACTGAATTCTTATATTAATCAGAATATAAAATGATCTAATGGTGTCTCTGATTACCCTTTCATAAAAGTTTAATAGTGCATTTTGCTCGTCATTTCATGCGCTTGGAGGTGCCGCTTAGCACAATATGCTATCTGAAATAGGAGCGACGTAAATTGAAGAAATGTGATAGAATTTCGCTGAATTCTTATATTAACCATAATATAAAATGATCTAATGGTGTCTCTTATTACCCTATCATAGAAGCTTAGTTGTGCCTTTTAATCGACATTTCATGCACTTTAAGATTCTGCTTAGCCCAATACGCTCCCTGAAATTGGAGCGACGTAAATTGAGTAAATGTGGTTCAATTACGCTGAATTCATACATTAATCATAATATAAAATGATCTAATCGGGTCTCTGATTGCCTTATCATAGAACGTTAGTCGTGCATTTTACTCGTCATTCCACGCGCTTTAAGATGCCGCCTAGCCCAATACGCAATCTGAAATTGGAGCTAAGTAAATTGAACAAGTGTGATAGAGACTCGCTGAATTCTTAAATTAACCATAATATAAAATGATCTAATCGGGTCTCTGTTTGCCCTACCCTAGAACTTTAGCAGTGCACTTTACTCGACATTTCATACGCTTTAACATGCCGCTTAGACCAATACGCTATCTGAAAGATGAGAGACGTAAATTGAACAAATGTGATGGAATTACGCTGCATCCTTATATGAATCATAATATAAGATTATATAATTGGGTCTCTGTTTGTCCTATCATAGAAGTTTAATAGTGCATTTTACTAGACATATCATGCGCTTTAAGATGCCGCTTAGCCCAATACGCTATCTGAAGTAGGAGCGACGTAAATAGAACAAATGTGATAAAATTACGTTGAATTCTTATATTAACAATAATATAAAATGATCTAATCGGGTCTCTGATTACCCTATCATAGAAGTTTCATAGTGCATTTTACTCGTCAGTTCATGCGCTTTAAGGTGCCGCCTAGCCCAATACGCTATCTGAAATAGGAGCGACATAAATTGTACAAATGTGATAGAATTACGCAGAATTCTTATATTAACCATAATATCATACGACCTATTCGGGTCTCTGATTGCCCTATCATAGAAGTTTAATAGTGCATTTTACTCCTCATTTCATGCGCTATAAGGTGCCGCTTAGCCCAATACGCTATCTGTAATAGGAGCGACGTAAATTGAACAAATGTGATACAATTTCGCTGAATTCTTATATTAACCATAATATAAGATGACCTAATCGGGTCTCTGATTGCCCTATCCGAGAAGTTTAGAAGTGCATTTTACTCGACATTTCAGTCGCTTTAAGATGCCGCCCAGCCCAATACGCTATCTGAAATTGGAGCTACGTTAATTGAACAAACGTAATAGAATTACGCAAAATTCATATATTAACCATAATATAATACGATCTATTCGGGTCTCTGATTGCGCTATCACAGAAGTCTAATAGTGCATATTACTCGTCATTTCATGCGCTTTAAGGTGCTGCTTGTCCCAATACGCTATCTGAAATAGGAGCGACGTAAATTGAACAAATGTGATAGAATTTCGCTGTATTCTTAAATTAACCATAATATAAAATGTTCTAATCGGGTCTCTGTTTGCCCTACCCTAGAAGTTTAATAGTGCATTTTACTCGCCATTCCTCGCGCTTTTAGATGCCGCCCAGCCCAGTACGCTATCTGAAATAGGAACGACGTAAATTGAACAAATGTGATAGAATTTCGCTGTATTCTTAAATTAACCATAATATAAAATGTTCTAATCGGGTCTCTGTTTACCCTACCCTAGAAGTTTAATAGTGCATTTTACTTCTCATTTCATTCGCTTTGAGATGCCGCCTATCCCAGTACGCTATCTGAAATAGGAGCGACGTAAATTGAACAAATGTGATAGAATTTTGCTGAATTCTTACATTAACGATAATATAAAATGATCTAATCGGGTCTCTGTTTGCCCTACCCTAGAAGTTTAATAGTGCATTTTACTCGCCATTTCATGCGCTTTGAGATGCCGCTTAGCCCAATGCGCTATCTGAAATAGGAGCGACGTAAATTGAACCAACGTGATAGAATTTTGCTGAATTCTTAAATTAACCATAATATAAAATGATCTAACAGGGTCTCTGTTCGCCCTACCCTAGAAGTTTATTGTGCATTACACTCGCCATTTCATGCGCTTTGAGATGCCGCTTAGCCCAATACGCTATCTGAAATAGGAGCGACGTAAGTTGAACAAATGTGATACAATTTCGCTGTATTCTTCTATTAACCATAATGTAAAATGATCTAATCGGGCCTCTGTTCACCCTAGCCTAGAAGTTTGATAGTGCATTTTATTCGCCATTTCATGCGCTTTGACATGCCGCGTAGCCCAATACGCTATCTGAAATAGGAGCGACGTAAATTGAACAAATGTGATAGAATTTCCCTGAAATCTTATATTAAACAAAATATAAAATGATATAATCTGGTCTCTGATTACCCTATCGTAGAAGTTTAGTAGTGCAGTTTACTCGCCATTTCATGCGCTTTAAAATGCCGCCTATCTCAATACGATATCGCGTGTAGGAGCGACGTGAATTGGACAAATGTGATAGAGTTACGATGAATACTTAAATTAACAATAATATAAGATGATCTAATCGGGATTCTGATTGTCCTATCCTAGAAGTTTAGTAGTGCATTTTACTCGATATTCCATGCGCTTTAAGGTGCCGCCTAGTACAAAACGCTATCTGTAATAGGTGCGACGTAAATTGAACAAATGTGATAGAATCTCGCTGAATTCTTATATTAACCAAAATATAAAATGATCTAATCGGGTCTCTGATTGCCCTATCCGAGAAGTTTAGTAGTGCATTTTACTCGTCATTTCATGCGTTTTAAGATGCCGCCGCGCACAATACGCTATCTGAAATAGGAGCGACGTAAAGTGAACAAATGTGATAGAATTACGCAGAATTCTTATATTAACCATAATATAAAATGATCTAATCGGATCTCTGTTTGCCCTATCATAGAAGGTTAGGGGTGCATTTTACTCGTCATTCCACGCTCTTTAAGATGCCTCCTAGCCCAATATAGTATCTGATATAGGAGCGACGTAATTTGAACAAATGTGACAGAATTACGCTGAATTCCTATGTTAATCATAATATAAGAAGACCTAATCGGGTCTCTGATTGCCCTATCCGACAAGTTTAGTAGTGCATTTTACTCGTCATTTCATGTGCTTTACGAATGAGCCACGCCCAATACACTATCTGAAATAGGAGCGACGTAAATTGAACAAATGTGATAGAATCTCGCTGAATTCTTATATTAACCATAATATAAAATGATCTAATCGGGTCTCTGATTGCCCTATCATAGAAGTTTAATAGTTCATTTTACTCGCCATTCCATGCGCTTTCAGGTGCTGCCTAGCCCAATACGCTATCTGAAATTGGAGCTACGTAAGTTGAACAAGCGTGATAGAAGTACGCAGAATTCTTATATTAACCATAATATAATACGATCTATTCGGGTCTCTGATTGCCCTATCATAGAAGTTTAATAGTGCATTTTACTCGTCATTTCATGCGCTTTAAGGTGCCGCCCAACCCAATACGCTATCTGAAATAGGAGCGACATAAATTGACAAATGTGATAGAAGTACGCAGAATTCTTATATTAACAATAATATAAAATGATCTAATCGGGTCTCTGCTTGCCCTATCATAGAAGGTTCGTAGTGCATTTTACTCGCCATTCCACGCGCTTTAAGATGCCGCCTAACGCAATACGCTATCTGAAATAGGAGCGACGTATATTGAAAAAATGTGATAGAATTTCGCTGAATTCTTATATTAACCATAATATAATATGATCTATTTGGGTCTCTGATTGCCCTATCGTGGAAGGTTAGTAGTGCATTTTACTCGTCATTCCACGCGCTTTAAGATGCCGCCTAGCTCATTACGCTATCTGAAATAGGAGCGACGTAAATTGAACAAATGTGATAGAATTACGCAGAATTCTTATATTAACCATAATATAATATGATCTATTTGGGTCTCTGATTGCCCTATCATGGAAGGTTAGTAGTGCATTTTACTCTTTATTCCAGGCGCTTTAAGGTGCCGCCTAGCCCAATATCCTATCTGAAATAGGAGCGTCGTAAATTGAACAAATGTGATAGAATTACGCAGAATTCTTATATTAACCATAATATAAAATGATCTAATCGGGTCTCTGTTTGCCTTATGCGAGAAGTTTAATAGTGTATTTTACTCGACATTTCATGCGCTTTAAGATTCCGCCTGGCCCAATATGCTATCTGAAATAGGAGCGACGTAAATTGAACAAATGTGATAGAATAACGCTGAATTCTTACATTTACCATAATTCAAAATGATCTAATCGGATCATTGATTGCCCTACCACAGAAGTTTAATAGTGCATTTTGGTCGGCATTTCATGCGCTTTAAGGTGCCGCTTATCCCGATACGCTATCTGAAGTTGGAGCGACGTAAATTGAACAAATGTGATAGAATCACGCTGAATTCTTATATTAACCATAATATAAAATGATTTAATCGGGTCTCTGTTTACCCTAAGCTCGAAGTTTAACAGTGCATTTTACTCGACATTTCATGCGCTTTAAGATGCCGCCTAGCCCAATACGGTATCTGAAATTGGAGCTACGTAAATTGTACAAACGTCATAGAATTACGCATAATTCTTATATTAACCATAATATAATTCGATCTATTCGGGTCTCTGATTGCCCTATCACAGAAGTTTAATAGTGCATTTTACTCGTCATTCCATGCGCGTTAAGGTGCCGCCGAGCCCAATACGCTATCTGAAATTGGAGCGACGTAAATTGAACAAATGTGATAGTATTTCGCTGCATTCTTATATTAACCATAATTTAAAATGATCTAAACGGGTCTCTGGTTGCCCTACCCTAGATGTTTAGTAGTGCATTTTACTCGTCATCCCACGCGCTTTAAGATGCCGCCCAGCCCAATACACTATCTGAAATAGGAGCGTCGTAAATTGAACAAATGTGATCGAATTACGCAGAATTCTTATATTAACCATAATATAAAATGATCTAAGCGGGTCTCTGTTTGCCCTACCCTAGAAGTTTAATAGTGCATTTAACTCAACATTTCATGCGCTTTAAGATGCTACCTAGCCCAGTACGCTATCTGAAATTGGAGCTACATGAATTGAACAAATGTGATAGAGTTACGGCGAATTCTTAAATTAACTATAATATAAGATGATCTAATCGGGTCTCTGATTGCCCTATCCTAGAAGTTTAGCAGTGCATTTTACTCGGCATTTCATGCGCTTTAATATTCCGCTTAGACCAATACGCTACCTGAAATAGAAACGACGTAAATTGAATAAATGCGATAGAATTTCGCTGAATTCTTGTATTAACCATAATATAAAATGATCTAATCGTGTCTCTGATTGCCCTATCATAGAAGCTGAGTAGTGCATTTTACTCGTCATCCCACGCGCTTTAAGATGCCGCCCAGCCCAATACACTATCTGAAATAGGAGCGTCGTAAATTGAACAAATGTGATCGAATTACGCAGAATTCTTATATTAACCATAATATAAAATGATCTAAGCGGGTCTCTGTTTGCCCTACCCTAGAAGTTTAATAGTGCATTTAACTCAACATTTCATGCGCTTTAAGATGCTACCTAGCCCAGTACGCTATCTGAAATTGGAGCTACGTGAATTGAACAAATGTGATAGAGTTACGACGAATTCTTAAATTAACTATAATATAAGATGATCTAATCGGGTCTCTGATTGCCCTATCCTAGAAGTTTAGCAGTGCATTTTACTCGGCATTTCATGCGCTTTAATATTCCGCTTAGACCAATACGCTACCTGAAATAGAAACGACGTAAATTGAACAAATGTGATAGAATTTCGCTGAATTCTTATATTAACCATAATATAGAATGATCTAATCGAGTCTCTGATTGCCCTATCATAGAAGTTTAATAGTGCATTTTACTCGTCAGTCCATGCGCTTTAAGATGGCGCCTATCCCATTACGCTATCTGAAATTGGAGCTACGTGAATTGAACAAATGTGATAGAGTTACGACGAATTCTTAAATTAACTATAATATAAGATGATCTAATCGGGTCTCTGATTGCCCTATCCTAGAAGTTTAGCAGTGCATTTTACTCGGCATTTCATGCGCTTTAAGATTCCGCTTAGACCAATACGCTACATGAAATATAAGCGACGTAAATTGAACAAATGTTATAGAATTTCGCTGAATTCTTATATTAACCATAATATAAAATGATCTAATTGGGGCTCTGATGGCCGTATCCGAGAAGGACAGTAGTGCATGTTACTCGATATTTCATGCGCTTTAAGCTGCTGTGTAGTCGAATTCGCTATCTGAAGTCGGAGCGACGTAAATTGAACAAATGTGATAGAATTTCACTGAATTCTTATATTAACCATAATATAAAATGATCTAATTGGGTCTCTGATTGCCCTATCACAGAAGTTTAATACTGCATTTTACTCGTCATTCCATGCGCTTTACGGTGCCGCCTATCCCAATACGCTATCTGAAATAGGAGCGACGTAAATTGAACAAATCTGATGGAATTACGCTGAATTCTTATATTAACCATAATATAATATGATCTATTCGGGTCTCAGACTGCCGTATCATGGAAGTTTAATAGTGCAGTTTACTCGACATTTCATGCGCTTTAAGGTGCCGCCTACCGCAATACGCTATCTGAAATAGGTGCGACGAAAATTGAACAAATGTAATAGAAATACACTGAATTCTTATATTAATCAGAATATAAAATGATCTAATGGTGTCTCTGATTACCCTTTCATAAAAGTTTAATAGTGCATTTTGCTCGTCATTTCATGCGCTTGGAGGTGCCGCTTAGCACAATATGCTATCTGAAATAGGAGCGACGTAAATTGAAGAAATGTGATAGAATTTCGCTGAATTCTTATATTAACCATAATATAAAATGATCTAATGGTGTCTCTTATTACCCTATCATAGAAGCTTAGTTGTGCCTTTTAATCGACATTTCATGCACTTTAAGATTCTGCTTAGCCCAATACGCTCCCTGAAATTGGAGCGACGTAAATTGAGTAAATGTGGTTCAATTACGCTGAATTCATACATTAATCATAATATAAAATGATCTAATCGGGTCTCTGATTGCCTTATCATAGAACGTTAGTCGTGCATTTTACTCGTCATTCCACGCGCTTTAAGATGCCGCCTAGCCCAATACGCAATCTGAAATTGGAGCTAAGTAAATTGAACAAGTGTGATAGAGACTCGCTGAATTCTTAAATTAACCATAATATAAAATGATCTAATCGGGTCTCTGTTTGCCCTACCCTAGAACTTTAGCAGTGCACTTTACTCGACATTTCATACGTTTTAACATGCCGCTTAGACCAATACGCTATCTGAAAGATGAGAGACGTAAATTGAACAAATGTGATGGAATTACGCTGGATCCTTATATGAATCATAATATAAGATTATATAATTGGGTCTCTGTTTGTCCTATCATAGAAGTTTAATAGTGCATTTTACTAGACATATCATGCGCTTTAAGATGCCGCTTAGCCCAATACGCTATCTGAAGTAGGAGCGACGTAAATAGAACAAATGTGATAAAATTACGTTGAATTCTTATATTAACAATAATATAAAATGATCTAATCGGGTCTCTGATTACCCTATCATAGAAGTTTCATAGTGCATTTTACTCGTCAGTTCATGCGCTTTAAGGTGCCGCCTAGCCCAATACGCTATCTGAAATAGGAGCGACATAAATTGTACAAATGTGATAGAATTACGCAGAATTCTTATATTAACCATAATATCATACGATCTATTCGGGTCTCTGATTGCCCTATCATAGAAGTTTAATAGTGCATTTTACTCCTCATTTCATGCGCTATAAGGTGCCGCTTAGCCCAATACGCTATCTGTAATAGGAGCGACGTAAATTGAACAAATGTGATACAATTTCGCTGAATTCTTATATTAACCATAATATAAGATGACCTAATCGGGTCTCTGATTGCCCTATCCGAGAAGTTTAGAAGTGCATTTTACTCGACATTTCAGTCGCTTTAAGATGCCGCCCAGCCCAATACGCTATCTGAAATTGGAGCTACGTTAATTGAACAAACGTAATAGAATTACGCAAAATTCATATATTAACCATAATATAATACGATCTATTCGGGTCTCTGATTGCGCTATCACAGAAGTCTAATAGTGCATATTACTCGTCATTTCATGCGCTTTAAGGTGCTGCTTGTCCCAATACGCTATCTGAAATAGGAGCGACGTAAATTGAACAAATGTGATAGAATTTCGCTGTATTCTTAAATTAACCATAATATAAAATGTTCTAATCGGGTCTCTGTTTGCCCTACCCTAGAAGTTTAATAGTGCATTTTACTCGCCATTCCTCGCGCTTTTAGATGCCGCCCAGCCCAGTACGCTATCTGAAATAGGAACGACGTAAATTGAACAAATGTGATAGAATTTCGCTGTATTCTTAAATTAACCATAATATAAAATGTTCTAATCGGGTCTCTGTTTACCCTACCCTAGAAGTTTAATAGTGCATTTTACTTCTCATTTCATTCGCTTTGAGATGCCGCCTATCCCAGTACGCTATCTGAAATAGGAGCGACGTAAATTGAACAAATGTGATAGAATTTTGCTGAATTCTTACATTAACGATAATATAAAATGATCTAATCGGGTCTCTGTTTGCCCTACCCTAGAAGTTTAATAGTGCATTTTACTCGCCATTTCATGCGCTTTGAGATGCCGCTTAGCCCAATGCGCTATCTGAAATAGGAGCGACGTAAATTGAACCAACGTGATAGAATTTTGCTGAATTCTTAAATTAACCATAATATAAAATGATCTAACAGGGTCTCTGTTCGCCCTACCCTAGAAGTTTATTGTGCATTACACTCGCCATTTCATGCGCTTTGAGATGCCGCTTAGCCCAATACGCTATCTGAAATAGGAGCGACGTAAGTTGAACAAATGTGATACAATTTCGCTGTATTCTTCTATTAACCATAATGTAAAATGATCTAATCGGGCCTCTGTTCACCCTAGCCTAGAAGTTTGATAGTGCATTTTATTCGCCATTTCATGCGCTTTGACATGCCGCGTAGCCCAATACGCTATCTGAAATAGGAGCGACGTAAATTGAACAAATGTGATAGAATTTCCCTGAAATCTTATATTAAACAAAATATAAAATGATATAATCTGGTCTCTGATTACCCTATCGTAGAAGTTTAGTAGTGCATTTTACTCGCCATTCAACGCGCTTTAAGCTTCCGCCCGGCCCAGTCCGCTATCTGAAATAGGAACGACGTAAGTTGAACAAATGTGATAGAATTACGCTGAATTCTTATATTAACCGTAATATAAAATGATCTAATCGGGTCTCTGTTTGCCTCACCCTAGAAGTTTAATAGTGAATTTTACTCGCCATTTCATGCGCTTTAAGATGCCGCCTAGTCCAATACGCTATCTGAAATAGGAGCGACATAAATTGAACAAATGTAATAAAATTACGTTGAATTCTTATATGAACCATAATATAACATGATCTATTCGGGTCTCTGAATGCCCTATCATAGAAGGTTAGTAGTGCATTTTACTCCACATTCCACGCGCATTAAGATGCCGCCTAGTCCAATATACTATCTGAAATAGGAGCGTCGTAAATTGAACAAATGTGATAGAATTACTCAGAATTCTTATATTAACATTAATATAATATGATCTATTCGGGTCTCTGATTGCCCTATCATAGAAGTTTAAAGTGCATTTTACTCGTCATTTCATGCGCTTTATGGTGCCGCCTAGCCCAATACGCTATCTGACATAGGAGCGACATAAATTGAACAAATGTAATAAAATTACGTTGAATTCTTATATTAAACATAATATAAGATGACCTAATCGGGTCTCTGATTGCCCTATCCTAGAAGTTTCGTAGTGCATTTTACTCGACATTTCATCCGCTTTAAGATGCTGCTTAGCCCAAATCGCTATCTGAAGTAGGAGCGACGTAAATTGTACCAACGTCGTAGAATTACGCAGGATTCTTATATTAACCATAATATAATACGATCTATTCGGGTCACTAATTGCCCTATCATAGAAGTTTAGTAGTGCATTTTACTTGACATTTCATGCGCTTTCAGATGCCGCCTGGTCCAATACGCTATCTGAAAGGGGAGCTACGTAAATTGCACAAACGTGATAGAATTACGCAGATTTCTTATGTTAACCATAATATAGAATGATCTAATCGGGTCTCTGATTGCCCTATCATAGATGTTTAATAGTGCATTTTACTCGTCATTTCATGCGCTTGAAGGTGCCGGCTAGCCCAATCCGCTATCTGAAATAGGAGCGACGTAAATTGAACACATGTGAAAGAATTACGCAGAATTCTTGTATTAACAATAATATAATACGATTGATTCGGGTCTCTGATTGCCCTATCATAGAAGTTTAATAGTGCATGTTACTCGTCATTTCATGCGCTTTAAGGTGCCGCTTGGCCCAATACGCTATCTGAAATAGGAGCGACGTAAATTGAACAAATGTGATAGAATTTCGCTGAATTCTCAAATAAACCATAATATAAGATGACCTAATCGGGTCTCTGATTGCCCTATCCGAGAAGTTTGGTATTGCATTTTACTCGACATTTCCTGCGCTTTAAGATGCCGCCTAGTCCAATACGCTATCTGAAATTGGAGCTACGTAAATTGAACAAACGTGATAGAATTACGCAGAATTCTTATATTAACCATAATATAATACGATCTATTCGGGTCACTAATTGCCCTATCATAGAAGTTTAATAGTGGATTTTACTCGTCACATCATGCGCTTTAAGGTGCCGCCTAGCCCAATACGCTATCTGAAATAGGGGCGACGTAAATTGAACAAATGTGATAGAATTACGCAGAATTCTTATATTAACCGTAATTTAAAATGACCTAATCGGATCTCTGATTGCCCTATCCGAGAAGTATAGCAGTGCATTTTACTCGACATTTCATGCGCTTTAAGATGCCGCCTCGCCCAATACGCTATCTGAAATTGGAGCTACGTAAATTGAACAAGCGTGATAGAGTTTCGCTGAATTCATAAATTAACCATAATATAAAATGATATAATCGGGTCTCTGATTGCCCTATCATAGAAGCTTAATAGTGCATTTTACTCGACATTTCGTGCGCTTTAAGATGCCGCTTAGCCCAATACGCTATCTGAAATTGTAGCTACGTAAATTGAACAAATGTGATACAATTTCGCAGAATTCTTATATAACCATAATATAACATGATCTAGTCGGGACTCTGATTGCCCTATCCGAGAAGTTTAGCAGTGCATTTTACTCGACATTTCATGCGATTTAAGATGCCGCCTAGTCCAATACGCTATCCGAAATTGGAGCTACGTAAATTGAACAAACGTGATAGAATTACGCAGAATTCTTATATTTAGCATAATATAATACGATCTATTCGGGTCTCTGATTGCCCTATCATAGAAGTTTAATAGTGCGTTTTACTCGTCATTTCATGCGCTTAAAGGTGACGCATAGCCCAATACGCTATCTGAAATAGGAGCGACGTAAATTGAACAAATGTGATACAATTTCGCAGAATTCTTATATTAACCATAATATAAAATGATCTAATCGGGTCTCTGATTGCCCTGTCATAGAAGTTTAATAGTGCATTTTACTCGACATTTCATGCGCTTTCAGATGCCACCTAGCCCAATACGGTATCTGAAATAGGGGCGATGTAAATTGAACAAATGTGATAGAATTACGCAGAATTCTTGTATTTACCATAATATAATACGATCTATTCGGGTCTCTGATTGCCCTATCATAGAAGTTTAATAGTGCATATTACTCGCCATTTCATGCGCTTTAAGATGCCGCCTAGTCCAATACGCTATCTGATGTTGGAGCTACGTAAATTGAACAAATGTGATAGAATTACGCAGAATTCTTATATTAACCATAATATAATACGATATATTCGGGTCTCTGATTGCCCTATCATAGAAGTTTAATAGTGCATTTTACTCGACATTTCATGCGCTTTAAGTTGCCACCTATCCCAATACGCTATCTGAAATAGGGGCGACGTAAATTGAACAAATGTGATAGAATTACGCAGGATTCTTATATTAACCATAATATAAGATGACCTAATCGGGTCACTGATTGCCCTATCCGAGAAGTTTAGTAGTGCATTTTACTCGACCTTTCATGCGCTTTAATATGCCGCCTAGTCCAATACGCTATCTGAAATGCGAGCTACGTAAATTGAACAAACGTGATAGAAATACGCAGAATTCTTATATTAACCATAATATAATACGATCTATTCGGGTCTCTGATTGCCCTATCATAGAAGTTTAATAGTGCATTTTACTCGTCATTTCATGCGCTTTATGGTGCCCCCTAGCCAAATACGCTATCTGAAATAGGAGCGACATAAATTGAACAAATGTAATAAAATTACGTTGAATTCTTATATTAACCATAATATAATATGATCTATTCGGGTCTCTGAATGCCCTATCATAGAAGGTTAGTAGTGCATTTTACTCCACATTCCACGCGCTTTAAGATGCCACCTAGTCCAATATACTATCTGAAATAGGAGCGTCGTAAATTGAACAAACGTGATAGAATTACGCAGAATTCTTATATTAATCAAAACATAAGATGATCTAATCGGGACTCTGTTTGCCCTACCCTAGAAGTTTAATAGTGCATTTTACTCGACATTTCATGCGCCTTCAGATGCCACCTAGCCCAAGACGCTATTAGAAATAGGGGCGACGTAAACTGAACAAATGTGATAAAATTTCGCTGAATTATTATATTAACCATAATATAAGATGACCTAATCGAGTCTCTGATTGCCTAATCCGAGAAGTTTAGTAGTGCATTTTACTTGACATTTCATGCGCTTTCAGATGCCGCCTGGTCCAATACGCTATCTGAAAGTGGAGCTACGTAAATTGCACAAACGTGATAGAATTACGCAGATTTCTTATGTTAACCATAATATAGAATGATCTAATCGGGTCTCTGATTGCCCTATCATAGATGTTTAATAGTGCATTTTACTCGTCATTTCATGCGCTTGAAGGCGCCGTCTAGCCCAATCCGCTATCTGAAATAGGAGCGACGTAAATTGAAAAAATGTGATAGAATTAGGTTGAATTATTATATTAATCATAATATAAGATGACTTAATCGGGTCTCTTATTGCCCTATCCTAGAAGTTTTGTAAAGCATTTTACTCGACATTTCATGCGCTTTACGATGCCACCTAGCCCAAAACCCTATCTTAAATAGGGGCGACGTAAATTGAACAAATGTGATAAAATTACGCCGCATTCTTATGTTAACAATAATTTAAAATGATATAATCGGGTCTCTGATTGCCCTATCATAGAAGTTTAATGGTGCATTTTACTCGTCATTTCATGCGCTTTAAGGTGCCGCCTCGCCCAATACGCTATTTGAAATAGGAGCGTCGTAAATTGAACAAATGTGATAGAATTACGCAGAATTCGTATCTTAACCATAATTTAAAATTATCTAATCGGGTCTCTGATTGCCCTATCAGAGAAGTTTAATAGTGCATTTTACTCGACATTTCATGCGCTTTCAGATGCTACCTATCCCAATACGCTATCTGAAATAGGGGCGATGTAAATTGAACAAATGTGATAAAATTTCGCTGAATTCTTATATTAACCATAATATAAGATGACATAATCGGTTCTCTGATTGCCCTATCCGAGAAGTTTAGCAGTGCATTTTACTCGACATTTCATGCGCTTTAAGATGCCGCCTAGTCCAATACGCTATCCGAAATTGGAGCTACGTAAATTGAACAAACGTGATAGAATTACGCAGAATTCTTATATTTACTATAATATAATACGATCTATTCGGGTCTCTGATTGCCCTATCATAGAAGTTTAATAGTGCGTTTTACTCGTCATTTCATGCGCTTCAAGGTGCCGCCTAGCCCAATACGCTATCTGAAATTGGAGCTACGTAAATTGAACAAATGTGACAAAATTACGTTGAATTCTTATATTAACAATAATATAAAATGATCTAATCGGGTCTCTGATTGCCTTATCATATAAGTTTAATAGTGCATTTTACTCGACATTTCATGCGCTTTAAGTTGCCACCTAGCCCAATACACTATCTGAAATAGGGGCGACGTGAATTGAACAAATGTGATAGAATTACGCAGAATTCTTGTATTTACCATAATACAATACGATCTATTCGGGTCTCTGATTGTCCTATCATAGAAGTTTAATAGTGCATATTACCCGTCATTTCATGCGCTTTAAGATGCCGCCTAGTCCAATACGCTATCTGAAGTTGGAGCTACGTAAATTGAACAAATGTGATAGAATTACGCAGAATTCTTATATTAACCATAATATAATACGATATATTCGGGTCTCTGATTGCCCTATTATAGAAGTTTAATAGGGCATTTTACTCGACATTTCATTCGCTTTAAGTTGCCACCTAGCCCAATACGCTATCTGAAATAGGGGCGACGTAAATTGAACAAATGTGATAGAATTACGCAGGATTCTTATATTAACCACAATATAAGATGACCTAATCGGGTCTCTGATCGCCCTATCCGAGAAGTTTAGTAGTGCATTTTACTCGACCTTTCATGCGCTTTAATATGCCATCTAGTCCAATACGCTATCTGAAATTCGAGCTACGTAAATTGAACAAACGTGATCGAAGTACGCAGAATTCTTATATGAACCATAATATAATTCGATCTATTCGGGTCTCTGATTGCCCTATCATAGAAGTTTAATAGTGCATTTTACTCGTCATTTCATGCGCTTTATGGTGCCGCCTAGCCCAATACGCTATCTGAAATAGGAGCGACATAAATTGAACAAATGTAATAAAATTACGTTGAATTCTTATATTAACCATACTATAATATGATCTATTCGGGTCTCTGAATGCCCTATCATAGAAGGTTAGTAGTGCATTTTACTCCACATTCCACGCGCTTTAAGATGCCGCCTAGTCCAATATACTATCTGAAATAGGAGCGTCGTAAATTGAACAAATGTGATAGAATTACTCAGAATTCTTATATTAACATTAATATAATATGATCTATTCGGGTCTCTGATTGACCTATCATAGAAGTTTAATAGTGCATTTTACTCGTCATTTCATGCGCTTTATGGTGCCGCCTAGCCCAATACGCTATCTGACATAGGAGCGACATAAATTGAACAAATGTAATAAAATTACGTTGAATTCTTATATTAACCATAATATAAGATGACCTAATCGGGTCTTTGATTGCCCTATCCTAGAAGTTTCGTAGTGCATTTTACTCGACATTTCATGCGCTTTAAGATGCTGCTTAGCCCAAATCGCTATCTGAAGTAGGAGCGACGTAAATTGTACCAACGTCGTAGAATTACGCAGAATTCTTATATTAACCATAATATAATATGATCTATTCGGGTGACTGATTGCTCTATCATAGAAGGTTAGTAGTGCATTTTACTCCACATACCACGCGCTTTAAGATGCCGCCTAGCCTAATATACTATCTGAAATAGGAGCGTCGTAAGTTGAACAAATGTGATAGAATTACGCAGAATTCTTATATTAACCATAACATAAAATGATCTAATCGGGTCTCTGTTTGCCCTACCCTAGAAGTTTAATAGTCCATTTTACTCGACATTTCATGCGCTTTAAGATGCCACCTAGCCCAACACGCTATCTGAAATAGGTGCGACGTAAATTGAACAAATGTGATAAAATTTCGCTGAATTCTTAAATGAAACATAATATAAAATGATGTAATCGGGTCTCTGTTTGCCCTACCCTAGAAGTTTAATAGTGTATTTTGCTCGATATTTCATGCGCTTTAGGTTGCCACCTAGCCCAATACGCTATCTGAAATAGGGGCGACGTAAATTGCACAAATGGGATAAAATTTCGCTGAATTCTTATATTAACCATAATATAAGATAACCTAATCGGGTCTCTGATTGCCCTATCCGAGAAGTTTAGTAGTGCATTTTACTCGACATTTCATGCGCTTTCAGAAGCCTCTTAAGCGAATAAGCAATCTGAAATTGGAGCTACGTAAAATGAACAAACGTGATAGAATTACGCAGAATTCTTATATTAATCAAAACATAAGATGATCTAATCGGGACTCTGTTTGCCCTACCCTAGAAGTTTAATAGTGCATTTTACTCGACATTTCATGCGCTTTCAGATGCCACCTAGCCCAATACGCTATCTGAAATAGGGGCGACGTAAATTGAACAAATGTGATAGAATTATGCAGAATTCTTATAATAACCATAACTAAAATGATCTAATCGGGTCTCTGATTGCCCTATCATGGAAGTTTAACATTGCATTTTACTCGTCATTCCATGCGCTTTAATGTGCCGCTTAGCCCAATGCGCTATATGAACTAGGAGCGACGTAAATTGAACAAATGTGATAGAATTACGCAGAATTCTAATATTAACCATAATTTAAAATGACCTAATCGGATCTCTGATTGCCCTATAATAGAAGTTTAATAGTGCATTTTACTGGCCATTTCTCGCGCTTTAAGGTGCAGCCTAACCCAATACACTATCTGAAATTGGAGCTGCGCAAATTGAATAAATGTGATAGAGTTACGCAGAATTCTTATATTAACCATAACATAAAATGATCTATTCGGGTCTCTGATTGCCCAATCAAAGAAGCTTATTAGTGCATTTTACTCCTCATTTCATGCGCTTTAAGGTGCCTCTTAGCCCAACACACTATCTGAAATAAGAGCGATGTACATTGAACAAATATGATAGAATTACGCTGAATTCTTATATTAACAATAATATGAAATGATCTAATCGGGTCTCTGATTGCCCTATCATAGACGTTTAATAGTGCATCTTACTCGCCATTTCATGCGCTTTGAGATGCCGCTTAGCCCAGTACGCTATATGAAATAGGAGCGCCGTAAATTGAACAAATGTGATAGAATTATGCAAAATTCTTATATTACCCATAATATAAAATGATCTAATCGGGTCTCTAATTGCCCTATCATAGAAGCCTCCATGTGCGTTTTAATCGACATTTCATGCCCATTAAGATTCTGCTTAGCCCAATACGCTATCTGAAATAGGAGCGACGTAAATTGAATAAATGTGGTTCAATTACGCAGAATTCTAATATTAACCATAATATAAAATGATATAATCGGGTCTCTGATTGCCCTATCATAGAAGTTTAATGGTGCATTTTACTCGTCATGTCATGCGCTTTAAGGTGCCGCCGAGCCCAATACGCTATCTGAAATTGGAGCTACGTAAACTGAACAAATGTGATAGAATTACGCAGAATTCTTATATTAAACATAATATGAAATGATCTGATCGGGTTTCTGTTTGCCGTACCCTAGCAGTTTAGTAGTGCATTTTACTCGTCAGTTCATGCGCTTTAAGATGCCGCATAGCCCAATACGCTATCTGAAGTAGGAGCGACGTAAATTGAACAAATGTGATAGAATTTCGCGGAATTCTTATATTAACCATAATACAAAATGATGTATTCGGGACTCTGATGGCCGTATCATAGAAGTTTAACAGTGCATTTTACTCGTATTTCTCATGCGCTTTAAGGCGCCGCCTAGCCCAATGCGCTATCTCAAATTGGAGCTACGTAAATTGAACAAGTGTGATAGAATTTCGCGGAATTCTTATATTAACCATAATATAAAATGATCTAATCGGGTCTCTGATTGCCCTATCATAGAAGGTTAGTAGTGCGTTTTACTCGGCATTCCACGCGCTTTAAGATGCCGCCTAGCAAAATACGCTATCTGAAATAGGAGCGACGTAAATTGAACAAATGTGATAGAATTACGCTGAATTCTTATATTAACCATAACATAAAATGATCTAATCGGGTCTCTGATTGCCCTATCATAGAAGGTTAGTAGTGCATTTTACTCCTCATTCCACGCTCTTTAAGATGCCGCCTAGCCCAATACGCTCTCTGAAATAGGAGCGACGTAAATTGAACAAATGTGATAGAATTACGCTGCATCCTTATATTAATCATAATATAACATGACCTAATCGGGTCTCTGAATGCCCTATCCAAGAAGTTTGGAAGTTTATTTTACTCGACATTTCATGCGCTTTAAGATGCCACTTAGCTCAATACGCTATCTGAAATAGGGGCGACGTAAATTGAACAAATGTGATAAAATTAAGCTGAATTCTTATATTAACCATAATATAAAATGATCTAATCGGGTGTCTGATTGCCCAATCATAGAAGGTCAGTTGTGCATTTTACTCGACATTCCACGCGCTTTAAGATGCCGCCTAGCCCAATACGCTCTCTGAAATAGGAGCGACGTAAATTGAACAAATGTGATAGATTTACGCTGCATCCTTATATTAATCATAATATAAGATGATCTAATCGGGTCGCTGATTGCCCTAACCGAGAAGTTTAATAGTGCATTTTACTCGTCATTTCATGAGCCTTACCATGCCACCTAGCCCAATACGGTATCTGAAATAGGGGCGACGTAAATTGAAAAATCTGATAAAATGACGCTGAATTCTTATATTAAGAATAATATAAAATGATCTAATCGGGTCGCTGATTGCCCTATCATAGAAGTTTAATAGTGCATTTTACTCGTCATTTCATGCGCTTTGAGATGCCGCTTAGCCCAGTACGCTATATGCAATAGGAGCGACGTAAATTGAACAAATGTGATAGAATTACGCTGCATCCTTATATTATTCATAATATAAGATGACCTGATCGGGTCTCTGTTTGCCCTACCCTAGAAGCTTAATAGTGCATTTTACTCGACATTTCATGCGCTTTAAGATGACGCCTATCCCAATACGCTATATGAAATAGGGGCGACGTAAATTGAACAAATGTGATAAACATAAGCTGAATTCTTATATTAACCATAATATAAAATGATCTAATCGGGTCTCTGATTGCCCTATCATAGAAGCTTAATAGTGCATTTTACTCGTCATTTCATGCGCATTAAGGTGCCGCCTAGCCCAATACGCTATCTAAAATAGGGGCGACGTAAATTGAACAAATGTGATAGAATTACGCAGAATTCTTATATTTAACATAATATAGAATGATCTAATCGGGTTTTTGATTACCCTATCATAGAAGGTCAGTAGTGCATTTTACTCGTCATTTCACGCGCTTTAAGATGCCGCCTAGCCCAATACGCTATCTGAAATAGGAGCGATGTAAATTGAACAAATGTGATAGAATTACGCTGCATCTTTATATTAATCATAATATAAAATGATCTAATGGGGTCTCTGATTTCCCTATCATAGTAGTTTAATAGTGCATTATACTCGCCATTTCATGCGCTTTGAGGTGCGGCTTAGCCCAATACGCTATCTGAAATAGGAGCGACTCAAATTGAACAAATGTGATAGAATTTCGCTGCATTCTTATATTAACCATAATGTAAAATGATCTAATCGGGTCTCTGTTCGCACAACTCTAGAAGTTTAACAGTGCATTTTACTCGCCATTGCACGCGCTTTAAGATGCCGTCTAGTCCAGTACGCTATCTGAAATAGGAGCGACGTAAATTGAACAAATGTGATAGAATTACGCTGAATTCTTATATTAACCGTAATATAAAACGATCTTATCGGGTCTCTGTTTGCCTTACCCTAGAAGTTTAATTGTGAATTTTACTCGCCATTTCATCCTTTTTGAGATGCTGCTTAGCCCAATACGCTATCTGAAATAGGAGCGACGTAAATTGAACAAATGTGATAGAATTTCGCTGAATTCTTAAATTAACCATAATATAAAATGATCTAATCGGGTCTCTGTTTGCCCTTCCCTAGAAGTTTAATAGTGCATTTTACTCGCCATTTCATGCGGTTTGAGATGCCGCTTAGCCCAATACGCTATCTGAAATAGGAGCGACGTAAGTTGAACAAATGTGATAGAATTACGCGGAATTCTTAAATTAACCATAATATAAAATGATATAATCGGGTCTCTGTTCGCCCCTCCCTAGAAGTTTAATGATGCATTTCAATCGACATTCCACACGCTTTAGGATGCCGCCTAGCCCTGTAGGCTATCTGAAATAGGAGCGACGTCAATTGAACAAATGTGATAGAATTACGCTGCATTCTTATATTAACCGTAATATAAAATGATCTCATCGGGTCTCTGTTTGCCTTACCCTAGAAGTCCGATAGTGCATTTTCCTCGTCATTTGATGCGCTTTGAGATGCCGGTTAGCGCAGTAGGCTATCTGAAGTAGGAGCGACGTCAATTCAACAAATGTGATAGAATTACGCTGAATTCTTATATTAACCGTAATATAAAATGATCTAATCAGGTCTCTGTTTGCCTTACCCTAGAAGTTTGATAGTGCATTTTACTCGCCATTTCATGCGCTTTGAGATGCCGGTTAGCGCAGTAGGCTATCTGAAGTAGGAGCGACGTCAATTCAACAAATGTGATAGAATTACGCTGAATTCTTATATTAACCGTATTATAAAATGATCTAATCGGGTCTCTGTTTGCCTTACCCTAGAAGTTTAATAGTGCATTTCACTCGCCATTTCATGCGTTTTGAGATGCTGCTTAGCCCAATACGCTATCTGACATAGGAGCGACGTAAATTGAACAAATGTGATAGAATTATGCTGAATTCTTATATTAACCGTAATATAAAATGATCTAATCGGGCCTCTGTTTGCCTTACACTAGAAGTTTGATAGTGCATTTTGCTCTCCATTTCATGCGCTTTGAGATGCCAGTTAGCCCAATACGCTATCTGAAATAGGAGCGACGTAAATTCAACAAATGTGATAGAATTATGCTGAATTCTTATATTAACCGTAATATAAAATGATCTAATCGGGCCTCTGTTCGCCCTACCCTAGAAGTTTGATAGTGCATTTTACTCGCCATTTCATGCGCTTTGAGATGCCGCCTATCACAATACGATATCTGGTGTAGGGGCCACGTGAATTGGACAAATGTGATAGAGTTACGATGAATTGTTAAATTAACCATAATATAAGATGATCTAATCGGGATTCTGATTGTCATTTCCTAGAATTTTAGCAGTGCATTTTACTCCTCATTTCATGCGCTCCAAGGTGCTGCCTAGCACAATATGCTATCTGTAATTGGAGCTACGTAAATTGAACAAGTGTGATAGAGTTTCGCAGAATTCTTAAATTAACCATAATATAAAATGATCGAGTCGGGCCTCTGTTTGCCTTACCCTCGAAGTTTCATAGTGCGTTTTACTCGACATTCCATGCGCTTTAAGATGCCACGTAGCCCAATACGCTATCTGAAATAGGAGCGACGTAAATTGAACAAATATGATAGAATTACGCTGCATCCTTATATGAATCATAATATAAGATGATCTAATCGGGTCTCTGATTGTCCTATCATAGAAGTTGAATAGTGAATTTTACTCGTCATGTCAAGCGGTTTAAGGTGCCGCTTAGCCCAATACGCTATCTGAAATAGGAGCGACGTAAATTGAACAAATGTGATAGAATTTTGCTGAATTCTTATATAAACCATAATATAAAATGATCTAATCGGGTCTTTGATTGCCCTATCATAGAAGGTTAGAGGTGCATTTTACTCGACATTTCATGCGCTTTAAGATGCCGCCTAGCCCAATACGCTATCTGAATTTGGAGCTACGTAAATTGAACAAATGAGATAGAATTTCGCAGAATTCTTATATTAACCATAATATATAATGATCTAATCGGATCTCTGATTGCCATATCATAGAAGTTTAATAGGGCATTTTACTCGACATTTCATGCGCTTTAAGATGCCACCTAGCCCATTACGCTATCTGAAATAGGCGCGACGTGAATAGAACAAATGTGATAAAATTACGCCGAATTCTTATATTAACAATAATATAAAATGTTCTAATCGTGTCTCCGATTGCCCTATCATAGAAGTTTAATAGTGCATTTTACACGTCATTTCATGCCGCTTGTGGTGCCGTTTAGCCCAATACGCTATCTGAAATAGGAGCGACGTAAATTGAACAAATGTGATAGAATTACGCAGCATTCTTATATTAACCACGATATAACATTATCTAATCGGGTCTCTGTTTGACCTACCCTAGAATTTTAATAGTGCATTTTACTCATCATACCATGCGCTCTAAGGTGCCGCTTAGCACAATACGCTATCTCAAATAGGAGCGACGTGAATGGAACAAATGTGATAGAGTTACGCTAAATTCTTATATCAACCGTAATATAAAATGATCTAATCGGGTCTCTGTTTGCCTTACCCTACAAGTTTAGTAGTGCATTTTACTCGCCATTTCATGCGCTTTGAGATGCCGCTTAGCCCAATACGCTATCTGCAGTAGGAGCGACGTAAATTGAACAAATGTGATAGAAATACGCTGAATTCTTATATTAACCGTCTTATAAAATGATCTAATCGGGTCTCTGTTTGCCTTACCCTAGAAGTTTAATAGTGGATTTCACTCGCCATTTCATGCGTTTTGAGATGCTGCTTAGCCCAATACGCTATCTGACATAGGAGCGACGTAAATTGAACAAATGTGATAGAATTATGCTGAATTCTTATATTAACCGTAATATAAAATGATCTAATCGGGTCTCTGTTTGCCTCACACTAGAAGTTTGATAGTGCATTTTACTCTCCATTTCATGCGGTTTGAGATGCCACTTAGCCCAATACGCTATCTGAAATAGGAGCGACGTAAATTTAACAAATGTGATAGAATTATGCTGAATTCTCATATTATCCGTAATATAAAATGATCTAATCGGGTCTCTGTTTGCCTTACCCTACAAGTTTAGTAGTGCATTTTACTCGCACTTTCATGCGCTTTGAGATGGCACTTAGCCCAATACGCTATCTGGAATAGGAGCGACGTAAATTGAACAAACGTCATAGAATTTTGCTGAATTCTTTAATTAACCATAATATAAAGTGATCTAATCGGGTCCCTGTTCGCCCTACCCTAGAAGTTTAATAGTGCATTTTACTCGCCATTTCATGCGCTTCAAGGTGCCGTTTAGCACAATACGCTATCTGAAATAGGAGCGTCGTAAATTGAACAAATGTGATAGAATTACACTGAATTCTTATATTAACCACAATTTAAAATGATCTATTCGGGTCTCTGATTGCCCTATCATAGAAGTTTAATAGGGCATTTTACTCGACATTTCATGCGCTTTAAGATGCCACCTAGCCCAATACACTATCTGAAATAGGGGCGACGTAAATTGAACAAATGTGATAAAATTACGTTAAATTCTTATATTAACAATAATATTAAATGATCTAATCGGGTCTCTGGTTGCCCTATCATAGAAGTTTAATAGTGCATTTTACTCGTCATTTCATGCGTTTTAAGGCGCCGCTTAGCCTAATACGCTATCTGAAATGGGAGCGACGTAAATTGAACAAATGTGATAGAATTTCGCTGAATTCTTATATTAACCATAATATAAGATGATCTAATCGGGTCTCTGATTGCCCTATCCGAGAAGTTTAGTAGTGCATTTTACACGACATTTCATGCGCTTTAAGATGCCGCCTAGCCCAATACGCTATTTGAAATTGGATCTACGTAAATTGAACAAACGTGATAGAATTACGCAGAATTCTTATATTAACCATCATATAATACGGTCTATTCGGGTCTCTGATTGCCCTATCATAGAAGGTTAGTAGTGCATTTTACTCGTCATTTCATGCGCTTTAAGATGCCGCGTAGCGCAATGCGATATCTGGTGTAGGAGCGACGTGAATTGGACAAATGTGATAGAGTTACGATGAATTCTTAAATTAGCAATAATATAAGATGATCTAATCGGGTCTCTGATTGCCCTATCCTAGACGTTTAGTTGTGCATTTTACTCGGCATTTCATGCGCTTTAAGGTGCCGTCTAGCCCAATCGGCTATCTCAAAGTGGAGATACGTAAATTGAACAAATGTGATAGAGTTACGACGAATTCTTAAATTAACCATAATATAAAATGATCTAATCCGCTCTCTGTTTTCCCTACCCTAGGATTTTAATAGTGCATTTTACTCGACATTTCATGCGCTGTAAGATGCCGCTTAGCCCAATACGCTATCTGAAATAGGAGCGACGTAAATTGAACAAATGTGATAGAATTACGCAGAATTCTTGTATTAACCATAATTTAAAATGATCTAATCGTGTCTCTGATTGCCCTATCATAGAAGTTGAATAGTGGATTGTTCTCGTCATTTCATGCGCTTTAAGGTGCCGCTTAGCCCAATACGCTATCTGAAATTGGAGCTACGTAAATTGAACAAGTGTGATAGAATTTCGCTGAATTCTTATATTAACCATAATGTTAAATGATCTAATCGGGTCTCCGTTCGCCCTAACCTAGAAGTTTAATAGTGCATTTTACTCGCACTTTCATGCGCTTTGAAATGCCGCTTAGCCCAATACGCTATCTGGAATAGGAGCGACGTAAATTGAACAAAGGTCATAGAATTTTGCTGAATTCTTTAATTAACCATAATATAAAATGATCTACTCGGGTCACTGTTCGCCCTACCCTAGAAGTTTAATAGTGCATTTTACTCGTCATTTGATGCGCTTTGAGATGCCGCTTAGCCCAATACGCTATCTGAAATAGGAGCGACGTAAAATGAACAAATGTGATAGAATTTCGCTGAATTCTTGAATTAACCATAATGTAAAATGGTCTAATCCGGTCTCTGTTCGCCCAACCCTAGAAGTTTAATAGTGCATTTTACTCGACATTTCATGCGCTTTGAGATGCCGCGTAGCCCGATACGCTATTTGAAATAGGAGCGACGTAGATTGAACCAATGTGGTAGAATTTCGCTGAATTCTTATATTAACCGTAATATAAAATGATCTAATCGGGTCTCTATTTGCCTTACCCTAGAAGTTTAGTAGTGCATTTTTCTCGCCATTTCATGCGCTTTGAGATGCCGCGTAGCACGATACGCTATCTGAAATAGGAGCGACGTAAGTTGAACAAATGTGATAGAATTACGCTGCATTCTTATATTAACCGTAATATAAAAAGATATAATCGGGTCTCCGTTTGCCTTATCCTAGAAGTTTAATAGTGCATTTTACTCGCCATTTCATGCGCTTTGAGATGCCGCCTAGTCCAATACGCTATCTGAAATAGGAGCGACGTAAATTGAACAAATGTGATAGAATTACGCTGCATTCTTATATTAACCGTAATATAAAAAGATATAATCGGGTCTCCGTTTGCCTTATCCTAGAAGTTTGATAGTGCATTTTACTCGGTATTCCATGCGCTTTGAGATGCTTCTTAGCCCAATACGCTATCTGAAATAGGAGCGACGTAAAATGAACAAATGTGATAGAATTTCGCTGAATTCTTGAATTAACCATAATGTTAAATGGTCCAATCCGGTCTCTGTTCGCCCTACCCTAGAAGTTTAATAGTGCATTTTACTCGACATTTCATGCGCTTTAGGATGCCATCTAGCTCAATACGATATCTGAAATAGGAGCGACGTAAATTTTACAAATGTCATAGAATTTCGCTGAATTCTTATATTAACCATAATATATAATGATCTAATCGGGTCCCTGATTGCCCTATCAAAGAAGTTTAGTAGTTCATTTTACTCGTCATTTCATGCGTTTTAAGGTGTCGCCTAGCCCAATACGCTATCTGAAATAGGAGCGACGTAAATTGAACAAATGTGATAGAATTACGCATAATTCTTATATTAACCATGATATAAAATGATCTGATCGGGTCTCTGATTGTCCGATCATAGAAGCTTAATAGTACATTTTACTCGCCATTTCATGCGCTTTCAGGTGGCGTTTAGCCCAATACGGTATCTGAAATAGGAGCGTCGTAAATTGAACAAATGTGATAGAATTACGCAGAATTCTTGTATTAACCATAATTTAAAATGATCTAATCGTGTCTCTGATTGCCCTATCATAGAAGTTGAATAGTGGATTGTTCTCGTCATTTCATGCGCTTTAAGGTGCCGCTTAGCCCAATACGCTATCTGAAATTGGAGCTACGTAAATTGAACAAGTGTGATAGAATTTCGCTGAATTCTTATATTAACCATAATGTTAAATGATCTAATCGGGTCTCCGTTCGCCCTAACCTAGAAGTTTAATAGTGCATTTTACTCGCACTTTCATGCGCTTTGAAATGCCGCTTAGCCCAATACGCTATCTGGAATAGGAGCGACGTAAATTGAACAAAGGTCATAGAATTTTGCTGAATTCTTTAATTAACCATAATATAAAATGATCTACTCGGGTCACTGTTCGCCCTACCCTAGAAGTTTAATAGTGCATTTTACTCGTCATTTGATGCGCTTTGAGATGCCGCTTAGCCCAATACGCTATCTGAAATAGGAGCGACGTAAAATGAACAAATGTGATAGAATTTCGCTGAATTCTTGAATTAACCATAATGTAAAATGGTCTAATCCGGTCTCTGTTCGCCCAACCCTAGAAGTTTAATAGTGCATTTTACTCGACATTTCATGCGCTTTGAGATGCCGCGTAGCCCGATACGCTATTTGAAATAGGAGCGACGTAGATTGAACCAATGTGGTAGAATTTCGCTGAATTCTTATATTAACCGTAATATAAAATGATCTAATCGGGTCTCTATTTGCCTTACCCTAGAAGTTTAGTAGTGCATTTTTCTCGCCATTTCATGCGCTTTGAGATGCCGCGTAGCACGATACGCTATCTGAAATAGGAGCGACGTAAGTTGAACAAATGTGATAGAATTACGCTGCATTCTTATATTAACCGTAATATAAAAAGATATAATCGGGTCTCCGTTTGCCTTATCCTAGAAGTTTAATAGTGCATTTTACTCGCCATTTCATGCGCTTTGAGATGCCGCCTAGTCCAATACGCTATCTGAAATAGGAGCGACGTAAATTGAACAAATGTGATAGAATTACGCTGCATTCTTATATTAACCGTAATATAAAAAGATATAATCGGGTCTCCGTTTGCCTTATCCTAGAAGTCTGATAGTGCATTTTACTCGGTATTCCATGCGCTTTGAGATGCTTCTTAGCCCAATACGCTATCTGAAATAGGAGCGACGTAAAATGAACAAATGTGATAGAATTTCGCTGAATTCTTGAATTAACCATAATGTTAAATGGTCCAATCCGGTCTCTGTTCGCCCTACCCTAGAAGTTTAATAGTGCATTTTACTCGACATTTCATGCGCTTTAGGATGCCACCTAGCTCAATACGATATCTGAAATAGGAGCGACGTAAATTTTACAAATGTCATAGAATTTCGCTGAATTCTTATATTAACCATAATATATAATGATCTAATCGGGTCCCTGATTGCCCTATCAAAGAAGTTTAGTAGTTCATTTTACTCGTCATTTCATGCGTTTTAAGGTGTCGCCTAGCCCAATACGCTATCTGAAATAGGAGCGACGTAAATTGAACAAATGTGATAGAATTACGCATAATTCTTATATTAACCATGATATAAAATGATCTGATCGGGTCTCTGATTGTCCGATCATAGAAGCTTAATAGTACATTTTACTCGCCATTTCATGCGCTTTCAGGTGGCGTTTAGCCCAATACGGTATCTGAAATAGGAGCGTCGTAAATTGAACAAATGTGATAGAATTTCGCTGAATTCTTATATTAACCATAATATAAGATGACCTAATCGGGTCTCTGATTGCCCTATCTGAGAAGTTTAGTAGTGCATTTTACTCGACATTTCATGCGCTTTAAGATGCCGGTTAGCCCAATGCGCTATCTGAAATAGGAGCGACGTGAATTGAACATATATGATAGAATTTCGCTGAATTCTTATATTAACCATAATATGAAATGATCTAATCGGTCTCTGATTGCCCTATCATAGAAGGTCAGTAGTGCATTTTGCTCGTCATTCCACGCGCTATAAGATGCCGCCTGGCCCAGTATACTATCTGAAATAGGAGCGACGTAAATTGAACAAATGTCATAGAATTACGCATAATTCTTATATTAACCATAATATAAAATGATCTAATCGGATCTCTGATTGCCCTATCCTAGAAGTTTAGTAGTGCATTTTACTCGACATTTCATGCGCTTTAAGATGCCGCTTATCCCAATACGCTATCTGAAATAGGAGCGACGTAAATTGAACAAATGTGGTAGAATTTCGCTGTATTCTTACATTAACCATGATATAAAATGATCTGATCGGGTCTCTGATTGCCCTATCATAGAAGCTTAATAGTGCATTTTACTCGACATGCCACGCGCTTTAAGATGCCGCCTAGCCCAATACGATATCTGAGATTGGAGCTACGTAAATTGAACAAACGTGATAGAATTACGCAGAATTCTTAAATTATCCATAATATAATACGATCTATTAGGGTCTCTGATTGCCCTATCATAGAAGTTCAACAGTGCATTTTACTCGTCATTTCATGCGCTTCAAGGTGCCGCCTAGCGCAATGCGCTATCTGGAATAGGAGCGACATAAATTGAACAAATGTGATAGAATTTTGCTGACTTCTTATATAAACCATAATATAATATGATCTATTCGGGTCTCTGATTGCCCTATCATAGAAGTTTAATAGTGAATTTCACTCGTCATTTCATGCGCTTTAAGGTGCGCCTAGCCCAATACGCTATCTGAAATAGGAGCGACATAAATTGATCAAATGTGATAGAATTACCCAGAATTCTTATATTAACCATAATATAGAATGATCTAATCGGGTCTCTGATTGCCCTATCATAGATGTTTGACAGTGCATTTTACTCGCCATTTCATGCGCTTTAAGGAGCCGTTTAGTCCAATATGCTATCTGAAATAGGAGCGACGTAAATTGAACAAATGTGATAGAATTACGCAAGAATTCTTATATTAACCATAATTTAAGATGATCTAATCGGGTCTCTGATTGCCCTATCACAGAAGTTTAGTTGTGCATTTTACTCTTAATTTCATGCGCTTTAAGATGCCGCCTCGCCCAATACGCTATCTGAAATAGGAGCGACGTAAATTGAACAAATGTGATAGAAATACGCAAGAATTCTTATATTAACCATAATTTAAATTGATCTCATCGAGTCTCTGATTGCCCTATCAAAGAAGTTTAGTACTGCATTTTACTCGTCATTTCATGCGCTTTAAGATGCCGAATCGCCCAATACGCTATCTGAAATAGGAGCTGCGTAAATTGAATGAATGTGATAGAGTTACGCAGAATTCTTATATTAACCATAATATAAAATGATCTAATCGGGTGTCTGTTTGCCCTACCCTAGAAGTTTAATAGTGCATTTTACTCGACATTTCATGGGCTTTAAGATGCCACCTAGTCCAAGACGCTATCTGAAATTGGAGCTACGTAAATTGAACAGACGTGATAGAATTACGCAGAATTCATATATTAACCATAATATAATACGATGTATTCGTGTCTCTGATTGCCCTATCATAGAAGTTTAAAAGTCCATTTTACTCGTCATTTCATGCGCTTTAAGGTGCCGCCTAGCCCAGTACGCTATCTGAAATAGGAGCGACGTAAATTGAAGAAATGTGATAGAATTTTGCTGACTTCTTATATTAACCATAATATAAAAT
>CAKAJE020000495.1:0-29787 GCA_916610135.2 Macropis europaea | reverse complement strand
GCATTTTACTCGACCTTTCATGCGCTTTAATATGCCGTCTAGTCCAATACGCTATCTGAAATTCGAGCTACGTAAATTGAACAAACGTGATCGATGTACGCAGAATTCTTATATTAACCATAATATAATTCGATCTATTCGGGTCTCTGATTGCCCTATCATAGAAGTTTAATAGTGCATTTTACTCGTCATTTCATGCGCTTTATGGTGCCGCCTAGCCCAATACGCTATCTGAAATAGGAGCGACATAAATTGAACAAATGTAATAAAATTACGTTGAATTCTTATATTAACCATAATATAATATGATCTATTCGGGTCTCTGAATGCCCTATCATAGAAGGTTAGTAGTGCATTTTACTCCACATTCCACGCGCTTTAAGATGCCGCCTAGTCCAATATACTATCTGAAATAGGAGCGTCGTAAATTGAACAAATGTGATAGAATTACTCAGAATTCTTATATTAACATTAATATAATATGATCTATTCGGGTCTCTGATTGCCCTATCATAGAAGTTTAATAGTGCATTTTACTCGTCATTTCATGCGCTTTATGGTGCCGCCTAGCCCAATACGCTATCTGACATAGGAGCGACATAAATTGAACAAATGTAATAAAATTACGTTGAATTCTTATATTAACCATAATATAAGATGACCTAATCGGGTCTTTGATTGCCCTATCCTAGAAGTTTCGTAGTGCATTTTACTCGACATTTCATGCGCTTTAAGATGCTGCTTAGCCCAAATCGCTATCTGAAGTAGGAGCGACGTAAATTGTACCAACGTCGTAGAATTACGCAGAATTCTTATATTAACCATAATATAATATGATCTATTCGGGTGACTGATTGCTCTATCATAGAAGGTTAGTAGTGCATTTTACTCCACATACCACGCGCTTTAAGATGCCGCCTAGCCTAATATACTATCTGAAATAGGAGCGTCGTAAGTTGAACAAATGTGATAGAATTACGCAGAATTCTTATATTAACCATAACATAAAATGATCTAATCGGGTCTCTGTTTGCCCTACCCTGGAAGTTTAATAGTGCATTTTACTCGACATTTCATGCGCTTTAAGATGCCACCTAGCCCAACACGCTATCTGAAATAGGTGCGACGTAAATTGAACAAATGTGATAAAATTTCGCTGAATTCTTAAATGAAACATAATATAAAATGATGTAATCGGGTCTCTGTTTGCCCTACCCTAGAAGATTAATAGTGTATTTTGCTCGATATTTCATGCGCTTTAGGATGCCACCTAGCCCAATACGCTATCTGAAATAGGGGCGACGTAAATTGCAAAAATGGGATAAAATTTCGCTGAATTCTTATATTAACCATAATATAAGATAACCTAATCGGGTCTCTGATTGCCCTATCCGAGAAGTTTAGTAGTGCATTTTACTCGACATTTCATGCGCTTTCAGAAGCCTCTTAAGCGAATAAGCAATCTGAAATTGGAGCTACGTAAAATGAACAAACGTGATAGAATTACGCAGAATTCTTATATTAATCAAAACATAAGATGATCTAATCGGGACTCTGTTTGCCCTACCCTAGAAGTTTAATAGTGCATTTTACTCGACATTTCATGCGCTTTCAGATGCCACCTAGCCCAAGATGCTATCAGAAATAGGGGCGACGTAAACTGAACAAATGTGATAAAATTTCGCTGAATTCTTATATTAACCATAATATAAGATGACCTAATCGAGTCTCTGATTGCCTAATCCGAGAAGTTTAGTAGTGCATTTTACTTGACATTTCATGCGCTTTCAGATGCCGCCTGGTCCAATACGCTATCTGAAAGGGGAGCTAAGTAAATTGCACAAACGTGATAGAATTAGGCAGATTTCTTATGTTAACCATAATATAGAATGATATAATCGGGTCTCTGATTGCCTTATCATAGATGTTTAATAGTGCATTTTACTCGTCATTTCATGCGCTTGAAGGTGCCGTCTAGCCCAATCCGCTATCTGAAATAGGAGCGACGTAAATTGAACACATGTGAAAGAATTACGCAGAATTCTTGTATTAACAATAATATAATACGATCGATTCGGGTCTCTGATTGCCCTATCATAGAAGTTTAATAGTGCATGTTACTCGTCATTTCATGCGCTTTAAGGTGCCGCCTGGCCCAATACGCTATTTGAAATAGGAGTGTCGTAAATTGAACAAATGTGATAGAATTACGCAGAATTCGTATCTTAACCATAATTTAAAATGATCTAATCGGGTCTCTGATTGCCCTATCATAGAAGCTTAATAGTGCATTTTACTCGTCATTTCATGCGCTTTAAGGTGACGCTTAGCCCAATACGCTATCTGAAATAGGTGCGACGTAAATTGAACAAATGTGATACAATTTCGCAGAATTCATATATTAACCATAATATAAAATGATCTAATCGGGTCTCTGATTGCCCTATAATAGAAGTTTAATAGTGCATTTTACTGGCCATTTCTCGCGCTTTAAGGTGCAGCCTAACCCAATACACTATCTGAAATTGGAGCTGCGCAAATTGAATAAATGTGATAGAGTTACGCAGAATTCTTATATTAACCATAACATAAAATGATCTATTCGGGTCTCTGATTGCCCAATCAAAGAAGCTTATTAGTGCATTTTACTCCTCATTTCATGCACTTTAAGGTGCCTCTTAGCCCAACACACTATCTGAAATAGGAGCGATGTACATTGAACAAATATGATAGAATTACGCTGAATTCTTATATTAACAATAATATGAAATGATCTAATCGGGTCTCTGATTGCCCTATCATAGACGTTTAATAGTGCATCTTACTCGTCATTTCATGCGCTTTAAGGTGCCGCTTAACACAATGCGCTTCCTGAAAAAGGTGCGTCGTAAATTGAACAAATGTGATAGAATTACGCTGCATTCATATATTAACCATAATATAAAATGATCTAATCGGGTCTCTGATTACCGTATCACTGGAGTTTAGTAGTGCATTTTAATCGGCATCTCATGCCCTTTACGATTCTGCTTAGCCCAATACGCTATCTGAAATAGGAGCGCCGTAAATTGAACAAATGTGATAAAATTACGCTGACTTCTTATATTAATAATAATGTAAAATGATCTAATCGGGTCTCTGATTACCCTACCATAGGAGGTTAATAGTGCATTTTACTCGCTATTTCATGCGCTTTAAAGTGCCGCTTCTCCCAATACGCTATCTGAAATAGGAGCAACGTAAATTGAACAAATGTGACAGAATTTCGCTGTATTCTTATATTAACCAAAATATAAAATGATCTAATCGGGTCCCTGATTGCCCTAGCATAGAAGGTTAATAGTGCATTTTCCTCGCCATTCCACGCGCTTTAAGATGCCGCCTTGCCCAGTGCGCTATCTGAAATAGGAGCGACGTAAATTGAACAAATGTGACAGAATATCGCTGAATTCTTAAATTAACCATAATATATAATGATCTAATCGGGTCTCTGATTGCCCAATCATAGAAGGTCAGTAGTGCATTTTACTTGACATTCCACGCGCTTTAAGATGCCGCCTAGCCCAATACGCTCTCTGAAATAGGAGCGACGTAAATTGAACAAATGTGATAGAATTACGCTGCATCCTTATATTAATCAAAATATAACATGACCTATTCGGGTCTCTGATTGCCCTATCCAAGAAGTTTAGTAGTACATTTTACTCGACATTTCATGCGCTTTAAGATGCCACCTAGCCCAATACGCTATCTGAAATAGGGGCGACGTAAATTGAACAAATGTGATAAAATTAAGCTGAATTCTTATATTAACCATAATATAAAATGATCTAATCGGGTCTCTGATTGCCCAATCATAGAAGATTAGTAGTGCAGTTTACTCGACATTCCACGCGCTTTAAGATGCCGCCTAGCACAATACGCTGTCTGAAATTGGGGCGACGTAAATTGAACAAATGTGATGGAATTACGCAGAATTCTTATATTAAACATAATATGAAATGATCTGATCGGGTTTCTGTTTGCCGTACCCTAGCAGTTTAGTAGTGCATTTTACTCGTCAGTTCATGCGCTTTAAGATGCCGCATAGCCCAATACGCTATCTGAAGTAGGAGCGACGTAAATTGAACAAATGTGATAGAATTTCGCGGAATTCTTATATTAACCATAATACAAAATGATGTATTCGGGACTCTGATGGCCGTATCATAGAAGTTTAACAGTGCATTTTACTCGTATTTCTCATGCGCTTTAAGGCGCCGCCTAGCCCAATGCGCTATCTCAAATTGGAGCTACGTAAATTGAACAAGTGTGATAGAATTTCGCGGAATTCTTATATTAACCATAATATAAAATGATCTAATCGGGTCTCTGATTGCCCTATCATAGAAGGTTAGTAGTGCGTTTTACTCGGCATTCCACGCGCTTTAAGATGCCGCCTAGCAAAATACGCTATCTGAAATAGGAGCGACGTAAATTGAACAAATGTGATAGAATTACGCTGAATTCTTATATTAACCATAATATAAAATGATCTAATCGGGTCTCTGATTGCCCTATCATAGAAGGTTAGTAGTGCATTTTACTCCTCATTCCACGCTCTTTAAGATGCCGCCTAGCCCAATACGCTCTCTGAAATAGGAGCGACGTAAATTGAACAAATGTGATAGAATTACGCTGCATCCTTATATTAATCATAATATAACATGACCTAATCGGGTCTCTGAATGCCCTATCCAAGAAGTTTGGAAGTGTATTTTACTCGACATTTCATGCGCTTTAAGATGCCACTTAGCTCAATACGCTATCTGAAATAGGGGCGACGTAAATTGAACAAATGTGATAAAATTAAGCTGAATTCTTATATTAACCATAATATAAAATGATCTAATCGGGTGTCTGATTGCCCAATCATAGAAGGTCAGTTGTGCATTTTACTCGACATTCCACGCGCTTTAAGATGCCGCCTAGCCCAATACGCTCTCTGAAATAGGAGCGACGTAAATTGAACAAATGTGATAGAATTACGCTGCATCCTTATATTAATCATAATATAAGATGATCTAATCGGGTCGCTGATTGCCCTATCCGAGAAGTTTAATAGTGCATTTTACTCGTCATTTCATGAGCTTTACCATGCCACCTAGCCCAATACGGTATCTGAAATAGGGGCGACGTAAATTGAAAAATGTGATAAAATGACGCTGAATTCTTATATTAAGAATAATATAAAATGATCTAATCGGGTCGCTGATTGCCCTATCATAGAAGTTTAATAGTGCATTTTACTCGTCATTTCATGCGCTTTGAGATGCCGCTTAGCCCAGTACGCTATATGCAATAGGAGCGACTTAAATTGAACAAATGTGATAGAATTACGCTGCATCCTTATATTATTCATAATATAAGATGACCTGATCGGGTCTCTGTTTGCCCTACCCTAGAAGCTTAATAGTGCATTTTACTCGACATTTCATGCGCTTTAAGATGACGCCTATCCCAATACGCTATATGAAATAGGGGCGACGTAAATTGAACAAATGTGATAAACATAAGCTGAATTCTTATATTAACCATAATATAAAATGATCTAATCGGGTCTCTGATTGCCCTATCATAGAAGCTTAATAGTGCATTTTACTCGTCATTTCATGCGCATTAAGGTGCCGCCTAGCCCAATACGCTATCTAAAATAGGGGCGACGTAAATTGAACAAATGTGATAGAATTACGCAGAATTCTTATATTTAACATAATATAGAATGATCTAATCGGGTTTTTGATTACCCTATCATAGAAGGTCAGTAGTGCATTTTACTCGTCATTTCACGCGCTTTAAGATGCCGCCTAGCCCAATACGCTATCTGAAATAGGAGCGATGTAAATTGAACAAATGTGATAGAATTACGCTGCATCTTTATATTAATCATAATATAAAATGATCTAATGGGGTCTCTGATTTCCCTATCATAGTAGTTTAATAGTGCATTATACTCGCCATTTCATGCGCTTTGAGGTGCGGCTTAGCCCAATACGCTATCTGAAATAGGAGCGACTCAAATTGAACAAATGTGATAGAATTTCGCTGCATTCTTATATTAACCATAATGTAAAATGATCTAATCGGGTCTCTGTTCGCACAACTCTAGAAGTTTAACAGTGCATTTTACTCGCCATTGCATGCGCTTTAAGATGCCGTCTAGTCCAGTACGCTATCTGAAATAGGAGCGACGTAAATTGAACAAATGTGATAGAATTACGCTGAATTCTTATATTAACCGTAATATAAAACAATCTTATCGGGTCTCTGTTTGCCTTACCCTAGAAGTTTAATTGTGAATTTTACTCGCCATTTCATCCTTTTTGAGATGCTGCTTAGCCCAATACGCTATCTGAAATAGGAGCGACGTAAATTGAACAAATGTGATAGAATTTCGCTGAATTCTTAAATTAACCATAATATAAAATGATCTAATCGGGTCTCTGTTTGCCCTACCCTAGAAGTTTAATAGTGCATTTTACTCGCCATTTCATGCGGTTTGAGATGCCGCTTAGCCCAATACGCTATCTGAAATAGGAGCGACGTAAGTTGAACAAATGTGATAGAATTACGCGGAATTCTTAAATTAACCATAATATAAAATGATATAATCGGGTCTCTGTTCGCCCCTCCCTAGAAGTTTAATGATGCATTTCAATCGACATTCCACACGCTTTAGGATGCCGCCTAGCCCTGTAGGCTATCTGAAATAGGAGCGACGTCAATTGAACAAATGTGATAGAATTACGCTGCATTCTTATATTAACCGTAATATAAAATGATCTCATCGGGTCTCTGTTTGCCTTACACTAGAAGTTTGATAGTGCATTTTGCTCTCCATTTCATGCGCTTTGAGATGCCAGTTAGCCCAATACGCTATCTGAAATAGGAGCGACGTAAATTTAACAAATGTGATAGAATTATGCTGAATTCTTATATTAACCGTAATATAAAATGATCTAATCGGGCCTCTGTTCGCCCTACCCTAGAAGTTTGATAGTGCATTTTACTCTCCATTTCATGCGCTTTGAGATGCCGCCTATCACAATACGATATCTGGTGTAGGGGCCACGTGAATTGGACAAATGTGATAGAGTTACGATGAATTGTTAAATTAACCATAATATAAGATGATCTAATCGGGATTCTGATTGTCATTTCCTAGAATTTTAGCAGTGCATTTTACTCCTCATTCCATGCGCTCCAAGGTGCTGCCTAGCACAATATGCTATCTGTAATTGGAGCTACGTAAATTGAACAAGTGTGATAGAGTTTCGCAGAATTCTTAAATTAACCATAATATAAAATGATCTAGTCGGGCCTCTGTTTGCCTTACCCTCGAAGTTTCATAGTGCGTTTTACTCGACATTCCATGCGCTTTAAGATGCCACATAGCCCAATACGCTATCTGAAATAGGAGCGACGTAAATTGATCAAATGTGATAGAATTACGCTGCATCCTTATATGAATCATAATATAAGATGATCTAATCGGGTCTCTGAATGCCCTATCATAGAAGTTTAATAGTGCATATTACTCGCCATTTCATGCGCTTCAAGGTGCCGTTTAGCCCAATACGCTATCTGAAATAGGAGCGTCGTAAATTGAACAAATGTGATAGAATTAAACTGAATTCTTATATTAACCTCAATTTAAAATGATCTATGCGGGTCTCGGATTGCCCTATCATAGAAGTTTAATAGGGCATTTTACTCGACATTTCATGCGCTTTAAGATGCCACCTAGCCCATTACGCTATCTGAAATAGGCGCGACGTGAATAGAACAAATGTGATAAAATTACGCTGAATTCTTATATTAACAATAATATTAAATGATCTAATAGAGTCTCTGATTGCCCTATCGCAGAAGTTTAGTAGTGCATTTTACTCCACATTCCATGCGCTTTAAGGTGCCGCTTAGCCTAATACGCTATCTGAAATAGGAGCGACGTAAATTGATCAAATGTGATAGAATTACGCTGCATCCTTATATGAATCATAATATAAGATGATCTAATCGGGTCTCTGATTGCCCTATAATAGAAGGTTAGTAGCGCATTTCCTCGTCATGTCATGCGCTTTAAGGTGCCGCCTAGCCCAATACGCTATCTGAAATTGGAGCTACGTGAGTTGAACAAGTGTGATAGAGTTTCGCTGAATTCTTAAATTAACCATAACATAAAATCACCTAATCGGGTCTCTGTTTGCCATACCCTAGAAGTTTAATAGTGCATTTTACTCGACATGTCATGCGCTTTAAGGTGCCGCCCAGCCCAATACGCTATCTTAAATAGGGGCGACGTAAATTGAACAAATGTGATAAAATTACGCTGAATTCTTATATTATCAGTAATATAAAATGATCTAATCGGGTTTCTGATTGCCCTATCATAGAAGTTTAATATTGCATTTTACTCGCCATTCCACGCGCTTTAAGATGCCGCTTAGCCCAATAAGGTATCTGAAATGGGAGCTACGTAAATTGAACAAATGTGATAGAATTTCGCTGAATTCTTATATTAACCATAATGTAAAATGATCCAATCGGGTCTCCGTTCGCCCTAACCTAGAAGTTTAATAGTGCATTGTACTCGCACTTTCATGCGCTTTGAGATGGCGCTTAGCTCAATACGCTATCTGGAATAGGAGCGCCGTAAATTCAACAAACGTCATAGAATTTTGCTGAATTCTTTAATTAACCATAATATAAAATGATCTAATCGGGTCCCTGTTCGCCCTACCCTAGAAGTTTAATAGTGCATTTTACTCGTCATTTGATGCGCTTTGAGATGCCGCTTAGCGCAGTAGGCTATCTGAAGTAGGAGCGACGTCAATTCAACAAATGTGATAGAATTACGCTGAATTCTTATATTAACCGTAATATAAAATGATCTAATCAGGCCTCTGTTTGCCTTACCCTAGAAGTTTGATAGTGCATTTTACTCGCCATTTCATGCGCTTTGAGATGCCGCTTAGCCCAATACGCTATCTGAAATAGGAGCGACGTAAATTGAACAAATGTGATAGAGTTACGCTAAATTCTTATATTAACCGTAATATAAAATGATCTAATCGGGTCTCTGTTTGCCTTACCCTACAAGTTTAGTAGTGCATTTTACTCGCCATTGCATGCGCTTTGAGATGCCGCTTAGCCCAATACGCTATCTGCAATAGGAGCGACGTAAATTGAACAAATGTGATAGAAATACGCTGAATTCTTATATTAACCGTAATATAAAATGATCTAATCGGGTCTCTGTTTGCCTTACCCTAGAAGTTTAATAGTGCATTTCACTCGCCATTTCATGCGTTTTGAGATGCTGCTTAGCCCAATACGCTATCTGGAATAGGAGCGACGTAAATTGAACAAACGTCATAGAATTTTGCTGAATTCTTTAATTAACCATAATATAAAGTGATCTAATCGGGTCCCTGTTCGCCCTACCCTAGAAGTTTAATAGTGCATTTTACTCGTCATTTGATGCGCTTTGAGATGCCGCTTAGCCCAGTAGGCTATCTGATGTAGGAGCGACGTCAATTCAACAAATGTGATAGAATTACGCTGAATTCTTATATTAACCGTAATATAAAATGATCTAATCGGGTCTCTGTTTGCTTTACCCTACAAGATTAGTAGTGCATTTTACTCGTCATTTCATGCGCTTTGAGATGCCGCTTAGCCCAATACGCTATCTGAAATAGGAGCGACGTAAATTGAACAAATGTGATAGAATTTCGCTGAATTCTTATATTAACCAGAATGTAAAATGATCTAATCAGGTCTCTGTTCGCCCTGCCCGAGAAGTTTAATAGTGCACTTCACTCGTCATTTCATGCGCTTTGAGATGCCGCTTAGCCCAATACGCTATAACAAATAGGAGCGACGTAAATTGAACAAATGTGATAGAATTTCGCTGAATTCTTGAATTAACCATAATGTAAAATGGTCTAATCCGGTCTCTGTTCGCCCTACCCTAGAAGTTTAATAGTGCATTTTACTCGCCATATCATGCGCTTTGAGATCCCGCTTAGCCCAATACGCTATCTGAAATAGGAGCGACGTAAATTGAACAAATATGATAGAATTACGCTGCATCCTTATATGAATCATAATATAAGATGATCTAATCGGGTCTCTGATTGTCCTATCATAGAAGTTGAATAGTGAATTTTACTCGTCATTTCAAGCGGTTTAAGGTGCCGCTTAGCCCAATACGCTATCTGAAATAGGAGCGACGTAAATTGAACAAATGTGATAGAATTTTGCTGAATTCTTATATAAACCATAATATAAAATGATCTAATCGGGTCTTTGATTGCCCTATCATAGAAGGTTAGTGGTGCATTTTACTCGACATTTCATGCGCTTTAAGATGCCGCCTAGCCCAATACGCTATCTGAATTTGGAGCTACGTAAATTGAACAAATGAGATAGAATTTCGCAGAATTCTTATATTAACCATAATATATAATGATCTAATCGTGTCTCCGATTGCCCTATCATAGAAGTTTAATAGCGCATTTTACACGTCATTTCATGCCGCTTGTGGTGCCGTTTAGCCCAATACGCTATCTGAAATAGGAGCGACGTAAATTGAACAAATGTGATAGAATTACGCAGCATTCTTATATTAACCACGATATAACATTATCTAATCGGGTCTCTGTTTGACCTACCCTAGAATTTTAATAGTGCATTTTACTCATCATACCATGCGCTCTAAGGTGCCGCTTAGCACAATACGCTATCTCAAATAGGAGCGACGTGAATGGAACAAATGTGATAGAGTTACGCTAAATTCTTATATCAACCGTAATATAAAATGATCTAATCGGGTCTCTGTTTGCCTTACCCTACAAGTTTAGTAGTGCATTTTACTCGCCATTTCATGCGCTTTGAGATGCCGCTTAGCCCAATACGCTATCTGCAATAGGAGCGACGTAAATTGAACAAATGTGATAGAAATACGCTGAATTCTTATATTAACCGTCTTATAAAATGATCTAATCGGGTCTCTGTTTGCCTTACCCTAGAAGTTTAATAGTGGATTTCACTCGCCATTTCATGCGTTTTGAGATGCTGCTTAGCCCAATACGCTATCTGACATAGGAGCGACGTAAATTGACCAAATGTGATAGAATTATGCTGAATTCTTATATTAACCGTAATATAAAATGATCTAATCGGGTCTCTGTTTGCCTTACACTAGAAGTTTGATAGTGCATTTTACTCTCCATTTCATGCGGTTTGAGATGCCACTTAGCCCAATACGCTATCTGAAATAGGAGCGACGTAAATTTAACAAATGTGATAGAATTATGCTGAATTCTCATATTATCCGTAATATAAAATGATCTAATCGGGTCTCTGTTTGCCTTACCCTACAAGTTTAGTAGTGCATTTTACTCGCACTTTCATGCGCTTTGAGATGGCACTTAGCCCAATACGCTATCTGGAATAGGAGCGCCGTAAATTCAACAAACGTCATAGAATTTTGCTGAATTCTTTAATTAACCATAATATAAAATGATCTAATCGGGTCCCTGTTCGCCCTACCCTAGAAGTTTAATAGTGCATTTTACTCGTCATTTGATGCGCTTTGAGATGCCGCTTAGCGCAGTAGGCTATCTGAAGTAGGAGCGACGTCAATTCAACAAATGTGATAGAATTACGCTGAATTCTTATATTAACCGTAATATAAAATGATCTAATCAGGCCTCTGTTTGCCTTACCCTAGAAGTTTGATAGTGCATTTTACTCGACATTTCATGCGCTTTAAGATGCCACCTAGCCCAATACACTATCTGAAATAGGGGCGACGTAAATTGAACAAATGTGATAAAATTACGTTAAATTCTTATATTAACAATAATATTAAATGATCTAATCGGGTCTCTGGTTGCCCTATCATAGAAGTTTAATAGTGCATTTTACTCGTCATTTCATGCGTTTTAAGGCGCCGCTTAGCCTAATACGCTATCTGAAATGGGAGCGACGTAAATTGAACAAATGTGATAGAATTTCGCTGAATTCTTATATTAACCATAATATAAGATGATCAAATCGGGTCTCTGATTGCCCTATCCGAGAAGTTTAGTAGTGCATTTTACTCGACATTTCATGCGCTTTAAGATGCCGCTTAGCCCAATACGCTATCTGAAATAGGAGCGACGTAAATTGAACAAATGTGATAGAATTACGCATAATTCTTATATTAACCATGATATAAAATGATCTGATCGGGTCTCTGATTGTCCGATCATAGAAGCTTAATAGTACATTTTACTCGCCATTTCATGCGCTTTCAGGTGGCGTTTAGCCCAATACGGTATCTGAAATAGGAGCGTCGTAAATTGAACAAATGTGGTAGAATTTCGCTGAATTCTTATATTAACCATAATATAAGATGACCTAATCGGGTCTCTGATTGCCCTATCTGAGAAGTTTAGTAGTGCATTTTACTCGACATTTCATGCGCTTTAAGATGCCGGTTAGCCCAATGCGCTATCTGAAATAGGAGCGACGTGAATTGAACATATATGATAGAATTTCGCTGAATTCTTATATTAACCATAATATGAAATGATCTAATCGGTCTCTGATTGCCCTATCATAGAAGGTCAGTAGTGCATTTTGCTCGTCATTCCACGCGCTATAAGATGCCGCCTAGCCCAGTATACTATCTGAAATAGGAGCGACGTAAATTGAACAAATGTCATAGAATTACGCATAATTCTTATATTAACCATAATATAAAATGATCTAATCGGATCTCTGATTGCCCTATCACAGAAGTTCAGTAGTGCATTTTACTCGTCATTTCATGCGCTTCAAGGTGCCGCCTAGCGCAATGCGCTATCTGGAATAGGAGCGACATAAATTGAACAAATGTGATAGAATTTTGCTGACTTCTTATATTAACCATAATATAATATGATCTATTCGGGTCTCTGATTGCCCTATCATAGAAGTTTAATAGTGAATTTCACTCGTCATTTCATGCGCTTTAAGGTGCGCCTAGCCCAATACGCTATCTGAAATAGGAGCGACATAAATTGATCAAATGTGATAGAATTACCCAGAATTCTTATATTAACCATAATATAGAATGATCTAATCGGGTCTCTGATTGCCCTATCATAGAAGTTTGACAGTGCATTTTACTCGCCATTTCATGCGCTTTAAGGAGCCGTTTAGTCCAATATGCTATCTGAAATCGGAGCGTCGTAAATTGAACAAATGTGATAGAATTACACTGAATTCTTATATTAATCATAATATAAGATGATCTAATCGGGTCTCTGATTGCCCTATCCTAGAAGATTAATAGTGCATTTTACTCGCCATTTCATGCGCTTTAAAGTGCCGCCTATCTCAATACGATATCGGTTGTAGGAGCGACGTAAATTGAACAAATGTGATAGAAATACGCAAGAATTCTTATATTAACCATAATTTAAAATGATCTAATCGGTGCTCTGATTGCGCTATCATAGAAGTTTAATAGTGCCTTTTACACGTCATTTCATGCGCTTTAAGGTGCCGCTAAGCCCAATACGCTACCTGAAATAGGAGCGACGTAAATTGAACAAATGTGATAGAATTACGCAAGAATTCTTATATTAACCATAATTTAAGATGATCTAATCGGGTCTCTGATTGCCCTGTCACAGAAGTTTAGTTGTGCATTTTACTCTTAATTTCATGCGCTTTAAGATGCCGCCTCGCCCAATACGCTATCTGAAATAGGAGCGACGTAAATTGAACAAATGTGATAGAAATACGCAAGAATTCTTATATTAACCATAATTTAAAATGATCTCATCGAGTCTCTGATTGCCCTATCAAAGAAGTTTAGTACTGCATTTTACTCGTCATTTCATGCGCTTTAAGATGCCGAATCGCCGAATACGCTATCTGAAATAGGAGCTGCGTAAATTGAATGAATGTGATAGAGTTACGCAGAATTCTTATATTAACCATAATATAAAATGATCTAATCGGGTGTCTGTTTGCCCTACCCTAGAAGTTTAATAGTGCATTTTACTCGACATTTCATGGGCTTTAAGATGCCACCTAGTCCAAGACGCTATCTGAAATTGGAGCTACGTAAATTGAACAGACGTGATAGAATTACGCAGAATTCATATATTAACCATAATATAATACGATGTATTCGTGTCTCTGATTGCCCTATCATAGAAGTTTAAAAGTCCATTTTACTCGTCATTTCATGCGCTTTAAGGTGCCGCCTAGCCCAGTACGCTATCTGAAATAGGAGCGACGTAAATTGAAGAAATGTGATAGAATTTTGCTGACTTCTTATATTAACCATAATTTAAAATGATCTAATCGGGACTCTGATTGCGCTATCATAGAAGTTTAATCGTGCATTTTACTCGTCATTTCATGCGCTTTAAGGTGCCGTCTAGCCCAGTACGCTATCTGAAATATGGGCGACGTAAATTGAACAAATGTGATAAAATTACGCTGAATTCTTATATTAACCATAATTTAAAATGATCTAATCGGAACTCTGATTATGCTATCATAGAAGTTTAATAGTGCATTTTACTCGTCATTTCATGCGCTTTAAGGTGCCGCCTAGCCCAATACGCTATCTGAAATAGGAGCGACGTAAATTGAACAAATGTGATAGAATTTTGCTAAATTCTTATATTAACCATAATATAATATGATCTATTCGGGTCTCTGTTTGCCCTATCATAGAAGTTTAATAGTGCATTTCACTCGTCATTTCATGCGCTTTAAGGTGCCGCCTAGCCCAGTACGCTATCTGAAATATGGGCGACGTAAATTGCACAAATGTGATAAAATTACGCTGAATTCTCATATTAACCATAGTATAATACGATCTATTCGGGTCTCTGATTGCCCTATCATAGAAGTTTAAAAGTGCATTTTACTCGTCATTTCATGCGCTTTAAGATGCCAAATCGCCCAATACGCTATCTGAAATAGGAGCGACGTAAATTGAACAAATGTGATAGAATTACGCAAGAATTCTTATATTAACCATAATTTAAAATGATCTAATCGGGACTCTGATTGCGCTATCATAGAAGTTTAATCGTGCATTTTACTCGTCATTTCATGCGCTTTAAGGTGCCGTCTAGCCCAGTACGCTATCTGAAATATGGGCGACGTAAATTGAACAAATGTGATAGAATTACGCACAATTCTTATATTAACCATAATATAGAATGATCTAATCGGGTCTTTGATTGCCCTATCACAGAAGTTCAGTAGTGCATTTTACTCGACATTTCATGCGCTTTAAGATGCTACCTAGCCCAATCCGCTATCTGAAATTGGAGCAGCATAAATTGAATAAATGTGATAGAGTTACGTAGAATTCTTATATAAACCATAATATAAAATGATCTCATCGGGTCTCTGATTGCCCTATCAAAGAAGTTTAGTACTGCATTTTACTCGTCATGCCATGCGCTTTAAGGTGCCGCTTAGCCCAATGCGCTATCTGAAATGGGAGCGACGTAAATTGAACAAATGTTATAGAATTACGCAGAATTCTTATATTAACCGTAACTTAAAATGACCTAATCGGATCTCTCATTGCCCTATCCGAGAAGTTTAGTAGTGCACTATACTCGTCATTTCATGCGCTTTAAGATGCCGAATCGCCCAATACGGTATATGAAGTAGGAGCGACGTAAATTGAACAAATGTGATAGAATTACGCAAGAATTCTTATATTAACCATAATTTAAAATGATCTAATCGGGACTCTGATTGCGCTATCATAGAAGTTTAATAGTGCATTTTACTCGTCATTTCATGCGCTTTAAGGTGCCGCCTAGCCCAATACGCTATCTGAAATAGGAGCGACGTAAATTGAACAAATGTGATAGAATTACGCAGAATTCTTATATTAACCATAATATAAAATGATCTAATCGGGTCTCTGATTGCCCTGTCATAGAAGTTTAACAGTGCATTTTACTCGTCTGTCCATGCGCTTTAAGATGTCGCCTATCGCAATACGCTATCTGAAATAGCAGCGACGTAAATTGAACAAATTTGAGAGAATTACGCAGAATTCTTATATTAACCATAATATAAAATGATCTAATCGGGTCTCTGATTGCCCTGTCATAGATGTTTAACAGTGCATTTTACTCGTCATTCCACGGGCATTAAGATGCCGCCGTGGCCAATACGCTATCTGAAATAGGAGCGACGTAAATTGAACAAATGTGATAGAATTACGCTGCATCCTTATATTAATCAAAACATAAGATGACCTTATCGGGTCTCTGATTGCCCTATCCCAGAAGTTTAATAGTGCATTGTACTCGACATTTCATGCGCTTTAAGGTGCCGCTTAGCCCAATACGCTATCTGAAATAGGAGCGACGTATATTGAACAAATGTGATAGAATTTCGCTGAATTCTTATATTAACCATAATATAGAATGATATAATCGGGTCTCTGATTGCTCTATCATAGAAGTTCAATAGTGCATTTTACTCGTCATTTCTTGCGCTTTAAGGTGCCGCCTAGCCCAATAAGCTATCTGAAATAGGAGCGACATAAATTGAACAAATGTGATAGAATTACGCAGAATTCTTATATTAACCATAATATAGAATGATCTAATCGGGTCTCTGATTGCCCTATGATAGAAGTTTTATAGTGGATTTTACTCGTCATGCCATGCGCTTTAAGGTGCCTCTTAGCCCAATGCGCTATATGAAATAGGAGCGACGTAAATTGAACAAATGTGACAGAATTACGCTAAATTCTTATAATAACCATAATATAAAATGATCTAATGGGGTCTCTGATTACCCTATCATAGAAGCTTAGTAGTGCATTTTAATCGACATTTCATGCCCTTTAAGATTCAGTTTCGCCCAATACGCTATCTGAAATAGGAGCGACGTAAATTGAGTAAATGTGGTCCAATTACGCTGAATTCTTATATTAACAATAATATAAAATGATCTAATCGGGTCTCTGATTATCCTATCATAGAAGTTTAATAGTGCATTTTACTCGTCATTCCACGCGCTTTAAGATGCAGCCTATCCCAATACGCTATCTGAAATAGGGGCTACGTAGATTGAACAAATGTGATAAAATTACGCCGCATTCTTAAATTAACAATAATATAAAATGATCTAATCGCGTCTCCGATTGCCCTATCATAGAAGTTTAATAGTGCATTTTACTCGTCATTTCATGCCGTTTATGGTGCCGCATATCCCAATACGCTATCTGAAATAGGAGCGACGTAAATTGATCAAATGTGACAGAATTACGCAGAATTCTTATATTAAACATAATATAAAATGATCTACTCTGGTCTCTGTTTGCCCTACCCTAGAACTTTAATAGTGCATTTTACTCGACGTTTCATGCGCTTTAAGATGCCACCTATCCCAATACGCTATCTGAAATAGGAGCGTCGTATATTGAACAAATGTGATAGAATTACGCAGAATTCTTATATTAAACGTAATATAAAATGATCTAATCTGGTCTCTGTTTGCCCTACCCTAGAAGTTTAATAGTGCATTTTACTCGACATTTCATGCGCTTTAAGGTGCCGCTTAGCTCAATAGGCTATCTGAAATAGGAGCGACGTAAATTGAACAAATGTGATAGAACTTCGCTGAATTCTTATATTAACAGTAATAAAATGATCTAATCGGGTCTCTGATTGCCCTATCATTGAAGTTGAATAGTGCATTATACTCGACATTTCATGCGCTTTAAGGTGCCGCCTAGCCCAATACGCTATATGAAATTGGAGCTACGTAAATTGAACAAGTGTGATAGAGTTTCGCTGAATTGTTAAATTATCCATAATATAAAATGATCTAATAGGTTCTCTGTTTGACCTACCATAGAATTTTAATAGTGCATTTGACTCGGCATTTCATGCGCTTTATGATGCAACCTAGCCCAATACACTATCTGAAATAGGGGCGACGTAAATTGAACAGATGTGATAAAATTACGCTGCATTCTTATATTAACCATAATATAAAATGATCTAATCGGGTCTCTGATTGCCCTATCGTAGAAGGTTAGTAGTGCATTTTACTCGTCATTCTACGCGCTTTAAGATGCCGCCTAGCACATTACGCTATCTGAAATTGGAGCTACGTAAATTGAACAAGTGTGATAGAGTTCCGCTGAATTCATAAATTAACCGTAATATAAAATGATCTAATCGGGTCTCTGATTGCCCTATCATAGAAGTTTAATAGTGCATTTTACTCGTCATTTCATGCGCTGTAAGGTGCCGCCTCGCCCAGTACGCTATCTGAAATAGGAGCGACGTAAATTGAACAAATGTGATCGAATTTCGCTGAATTCTTATAATAACCTTAATATAAAATCATCTAATCTGGTCTCTGATTGCCCTATCATAGATGGTTAGTAGTGCATTTTACTCGACATTTCATGCGCTGTAAGATGCCTCCTAGCTCGATACGCTATCTGAGATAAGAGCGACGTGAATTGGACAAATGTGATAGAGTTACGCTGCATTCTTATATTAACCATAATATAGAATGATCTAATCGGGTCTCTGATTGCCCTATCATAGAAGGTTAGTAGTGCATTTTACTCGTCATTCCACGCGCTTTCGGATGCCGCTTAGCGCAATACGCTATCTGAAGTAGGAGCGACGTAAATTGAACAAACGTGATAGAATTACGCAGAATTCTTATATTAACCATAATATAATATGATCTATTCGGGTCTCTGATTGCCCTATCATAGAAATTTAATAGTGCATTTTACTCCTCATTTCATGCGCTTTAAGGTGCCGCATAACCCAATACGCTATCTGAAATAGGAGCGACGTAAATTGAACAAATGTGATAGAATTTCGCTGAATTCTTATATTAATCATAATACAATATGATCTACTTGGGTCTCTGATTGCCCTATCATAGAACTTTAATAGTGCACTTTACTCGTCATTTCATGCGCTTTAGGATGCCGCCTATCCCAATACGCTATCTGAAATAGGAGCGACGTAAACTGAACAAATGTGATAGAATTTCGATGAATCCTTAAATTAACCATAATATAAAATGATCTAATCGGGTCTCTGTTTGCAGTACCCTAGAAGTTTAATAGTGCATTTTACTCGAAATTTCATGCTCTTTAAGATGAAACCTAGCCCAATACGCTATATGAAATAGGTGCGACGTAAATTGACAAATGTGATAGAATTTCGCTGGATTCTTATATTAACCATAATATAAAAGGATCTAATGGGGTCTCTGATTACACTTTCATAGAAGCTTAGTAGTGCCTTTTAATCGATATTTCATGCCCTTTAAGATTCTGCTTAGCCCAATACGCTATCTGAAATGGGAGCGACTTAAATTGAGTAAATGTGGTTCAATTACGCAGAATTCTTTTATTAACCATAATATAAAATGATCTAATCGGGCCTCTGATTGCCCTATCTTGGAAGATAAATAGTGCATTTTACTCATCATTTCATGCGCTTTAAGGTGCTGCCCATCTCAATACGCTATCTGAAATTAAAGCTACGTAAATTGAACAAATGTGATAGAGTTACGACGAATTCTTAAATTAACCATAATATAAGATGATCTAATCGGGTCTCTGATTGCCCTATCCTAGAGTTTAGTAGTGCATTTTACTCGTCATTTCATGCGCTTTAAGGTGCCGCTTAGCCCAATACGCTATCTGAAATAGGAGCGACGTAAATGGAACAAATGCGATAGAATTTCTCTGAATTCTTAAATTAACCATAATATGAAATGATCTAATCGGATCTCTGTTTGCCCTACCCTAGAAGTTTAATAGTGCATTTTACTCTACATTTCATGCGCTTTAAGATGCCACCTAGCCCAATACGCTATCTGAAATAGGGACGTCGTAAATTGAACAAATGTGATAGAATTACGCTGAATTCTTATATTAACCATAATTTAAGATGATCTAATCGGGTCTCTGATTGCCCTGTCACAGAAGTTCAGTAGTGCATTTTACTCGTCATTTCATGCGCTTTAAGGTGCCGTCTAGCCCAATCCGCTATCTGAAATTGGAGCTGCGTAAATTGAATAAATGTGATAGAGTTACGCAGAATTCTTATATAAACCATAATATAAAATGATCACATCGGGTCTCTGATTGACCTATCAAAGAAGTTTAGTACTGCATTTTACTCGTCATTCCATGCGCTTTAAGGTGCCGCTTAGCCCTATACGCTATCTGAAATAGGAGCGAAGTAAATTGAACAAATGTTATAGAATTACGCAGAATTCTTATATTAACCGTAACTTAAAATGACCTAATCGGATCTCTCATTGCCCTATCCGAGAAGTTTAGTAGTGCATTTTACTCGACATTTCATGCGCTTTAAGATGCCGCCTCGTCCAATACGCTATCTGAAATAGGAGCGACGTAAATTGAACAAATGTGATAGAATTTCGCTGAATTCTTATATTAACCATAATATAGAATGATATAATCGGGTCTCTGATTGCTCTATCATAGAAGTTCAATAGTGCATTTTACTCGTCATTTCTTGCACTTTAAGGTGCCGCCTAGCCCAATAAGCTATCTGAAATAGGAGCGACGTAAATTGAGTAAATGTGGTTCAATTACGCTGAATTCTTATATTAACAATAATATAAAATGATCTAATCGGGTCTCTGATTATCCTATCATAGAAGTTTAATAGTGCATTTTACTCGTCATTCCACGCGCTTTAAGATGCAGCCTATCCCAATACGCTATCTGAAATAGGGGCTACGTAGATTGAACAAATGTGATAAAATTACGCCGCATTCTTAAATTAACAATAATATAAAATGATCTAATCGCGTCTCCGATTGCCCTATCATAGAAGTTTAATAGTGCATTTTACTCGTCATTTCATGCCGTTTAAGGTGCCGCATATCCCAATACGCTATCTGAAATAGGAGCGACGTAAATTGATCAAATGTGACAGAATTACGCAGAATTCTTATATTAAACATAATATAAAATGATCTACTCTGGTCTCTGTTTGCCCTACCCTAGAACTTTAATAGTGCATTTTACTCGACGTTTCATGCGCTTTAAGATGCCACCTATCCCAATGCGCTATCTGAAGTAGGAGCGTCGTATATTGAACAAATGTGATAGAATTACGCAGAATTCTTATATTAAACGTAATATAAAATGATCTAATCTGGTCTCTGTTTGCCCTACCCTAGAAGTTTAATAGTGCATTTTACTCGACATTTCATGCGCTTTAAGGTGCCGCTTAGCTCAATAGGCTATCTGAAATAGGAGCGACGTAAATTGAACAAATGTGATAGAATTTCGCTGAATTCTTATATTAACAGTAATAAAATGATCTAATCGGGTCTCTGATTGCCCTATCATTGAAGTTGAATAGTGCATTATACTCGCCATTTCATGCGTTTTAAGATGCCGCCTAGCCCAATTCGCTATCTGAAATAGGAGCGTCGTAAATTGAACAAATGTGATAGAAGTACGCAGAATTCTTATCTTAACCATAATTTAAAATAATCTAATCGGGTCTCTGATTGCCCTATCATAGAAGTTTAATAGTGCATTTTACTCGTCATTTCATACTGCCTTAATGTGCCGCTTAGCCCAATACGCAATCTGAAGTTGGAGCGACGTAAATTGAACAAATGTGTTAGAATTACGCTGAATTCTTATATTAAGAATAATATTAAATGATCTAATCGGGTCTCTGATTGCTCAATCGAAGGAGTTTAGTAGTGCATTTTACTCGCCATTTCATGCGCTGTAAGGTGCCGCCTATCACAATACGCTATCTGAAATATGAGCTACGTAAATTAAACAAATGTGATAGAGATACGACGAATTCTTAAATTAACCATAATATACGATGATCTAACCTGGTCTCTGATTGCCCTATCCTAGAAGTTTAGTAGTGCATTTTACTCGACATTTCGTGCGCTATAAGATGCCGCTTAGACCAATACCCTATCTGCAATAGGAGCGACGTAAATTGAACAAATGTGATAGAATCTCGCAGAATTCTTATATTAACCATAATATAGAATCATCTAATTCGGTCTCTGATGGCCGTATCTGAGAGGGTTAGTAGTGCATTTTACTCGCCATTTCATGCGCTTTAAGATGCCGCCTAGCTCAGTACGATATCTGGTGTAGGAGCGACGTGAATTGGACAAAATGTGATAGAGTTACGATGAATCCTTAAATTAACAATAATATAAGATGATCTAATCGGGATTCTGATTGAACTATCCTAGAAGCTTAGTAGTGCATTTTACTCGACATTTCATGCCCATTAAGATGCCGCTTTGAGCAATACGCTATCTAAAATAGGAGCGACGTAAATTGTACAAATGTGATAGAATTTCGCTGAATTCTTATATTAACCATAATATAAGTTGACCTAATTGGGTCTCTGATTGCCCTATGCGAGATGTTTAGTAGTGCGTTTTACTCGTCACTTCATGCGGTTTAAGGTGTCGCCTAGCCCTATACGCTATCTGAAATAGGAGCGACGTGAATTGAACTAATGTGATAGAATTACGCAGAATTCTTATATCAACCATAATATAATACGATCAATTCGGGTCTCTGATCGCCCTATCATAGAAGTTTAATAGTGCATGTTACTCGTCATTTCATGCGCTTTAAGGTGCCGCTTGGCCCAATACGCTATCTGAAATAGGAGCGACGTAAATTGAACAAATGTGATAGAATTTCGCTGAATTCTTAAATTAACCATGATATAAAATGATCTGATCGGGTCTCTGTTTACCCTACCCTAGGAGTTTAATAGTGCATTTTACTCGACATTTCGTGCGCTTTAAGATGCCACCTAGCCTAATACGCTATCTGAAATAGGGGCGACGTAAATTGATCAAATGAGATAATATTACGCTGAATTCCTATATTAACAATAATATAAAATGATCTAATCTGGTCTCTGATTGACCTATCATAGAACTTTAACAGTGGATTTTGCTCATAATTTCATGCGCTTTACGGTGCCGTCTAGCCCAGTCCGCTATCTGAAATTGGAGCTACGTAAATTGAACAAATGTGATAGAATTACGCAGAATTCTTATATTAAACATAATATAAAATGACCTAATCGGGTCTCTGTTTGCCGTACCCTAGAAGTTTAATAGTGCATTTTACTCGACATTTCATTCGCTTTAATATGCCACTCAGCCCAATACGCTATCTGAAATAGGGGCGACGTAAATTGAACAAATGTGGTAAAATTTCGCTGAATTCTTATATTAACCATAATGTCAGATGGCCTAATCGGGCCCCTGATTGCCCTATCCGAGAAGTACAGTAGTGCATTTTACTCGACATTTCATGCGCTTTAGGATCCCGCCTAGTCCAATGCGCTATCTGAAATTGGAGCTACGTAAATTGCACAAACGTGATAGAATTACGCAGAATTCTTATGTTAACCATAATATAGAATGATCAAATCGGGCCTCTGATTGCCCTATCATAGATGTTTAATAGTGCATTTTACTCGACATTCCACGCGCTTTAAGATGGCGCCTAGCCCAATCCGCTATCTGAAAGAGGGGCGACGTAAATTGAAAAATGTGATAAAATGACGCTAAATTCTTATATTAAGAATAATATAAAATGATCTAATCGGGTCTCCGATTGCCCTATACTAGAAGTTTAGTAGTGCATTTTACTCGACATTTCATGCCCATAAACATACCGCTTAGACCAATACGCTATCTGAAATAGGGGCGACGTAAATTGAAAAATGCGATGAAATGACGCTAAATACTTATATTAAGAATAATATAAAATGATCCAATCGGGTCTCCGATTGCCCTATCCTAGAAGTTTAGCATTGCATTTTACTCATCATTTCATGCGCTTTAAGGTGCAGCCTATCCCAATACGCGATCTGAAATTAGAGCGACGTAAATTAAACAAATGTGATAGAATTACGCAGAATTCTTATATTAACCATAATATAAAATGGTCTAATCGGGTCTCTGATTGCCCTACCATAGAAGGTTAGTAGTGCATTTTATTCGTCATTCCACGCGCTTTAAGATGCCGCATAGCCCAATATACTATCTGAAATAGGAACGACGTCACTTGAACAAATGTGATAGAATTACCCATAATTCTTATATTAACCATAATATAAGATGATCTAATCGGGGCTCTGATCGCCCTATCATAGTAGTTTAATAGTGCACTTTACTCACCATTTCATGCGCTTTAAGGTGCCGTTTAGCCCAATACGCTATTTGAAATAGGAGCGACGTAAGTTGAACAAATGTGATAGAATTACGCTGCATTCTTATATTAATCATAATATAAGATGACCTAATCGGGTCTCTGATCGCCCTATCATAGTAGTTTAATAATGCATTTTACTCGTCATTCCACGCGCTTTAAGATGCCGCCTAGCCCAATACGCTATCTGAAATAGGAGCGATGTAAATTGAACAAATGTGATTAAATTACGCTGAATTCTTATATTAACAATAATATAAAATGATCGAATCGGGTCTCTGATTGCCCTATCAAAGAAGTTTAGTAGTGCATTTTACTCGTCATTTCATGCGCTTTAAGGTGCCGTCTAGCCCAATCCGCTATCTCAAATTGGAGATACGTAAATTGAACAAATGTGATAGAAATACGCATAATTCTTATATTACCCATAATATAAAATGATCTAATCGGGTCTCTGATTGCCCTATCATGGAAGTTTAATAGTGCATTTTACTCGTCATTTCATGCGCTTTAAGGTGCCGCTTAGCCCAAGACGCTATTTGAAATAGGAGCGACGTAAATTGAACAAACATGATAGAATTTCGCTGAATTCTTATATTAACCATAATATAAAATGATCTAATCGGGTCTCTGATTGCCCTATCATAGAATGTTAGTAGTGCATTTTACTCGTCATTCCACGCGCTTTATGACGCCGCCTAGCCCAATACGCTATCTGAAATAGGAGCGACGTAAATTGAACAAATGTGATAGAGTTTCGCTGAATTCTTAAATTAACCATAATATAAGATAACCTAATCGGGTCTCTGTTTGCCGTACCCAAGAAGTTTAGCAGTGCAGTTTACTCGGCATATCATGCGCTTTAAGATGCAGCATAGACCAGTACGCTATCTGAAATAGGACCAACGTAATTTGAACAAATGTGATAGAATTACGCAGAAATCTTGTATTAACCATAATATAAAATGATCTAATCGGGTCTCTGATTGCCCTATCATAGAAGGTAAGTAGTGCATTTTCCTCGACATTTCATGCGCTGTACGATGCCACCTAGACCAATACGGTATCTGAAATAGCGGCGACGTAAATTGAACAAATGTGATAAAATTAAGCTGAATTCTTATATTAACCATAATATAAAATGATCTAATCGGATGTGTGGTTGCCCAATCATAGAAGGTCAGTAGTGCATTTTACTCGACATTCCACGCGCTTTAAGATGCCGCCTAGCCCAACACGCTGTCTGAAATTGGAGCGACGTAAATTGAACAAATGTGATGGAATTACGGTGCATCCTTATATTAAACATAATATAAGATGACCTAATCGGGTCTCTGTTTGCCCTACCCTAGAAGTTTAATAGTGCATTTCACACGACAGTTCATGCGCTTTAAGATGGCACCTAGCCTAATACGCTATCTGAAATAGGGTCGATGTAAATTGAACAAATGGGATAAAATTACGCTGAATTCTTATATTAACAATAATATAAAATGATCTAATCGGGTCTCCGATTGCCCTATCATAGAAGCTTAATAGTGCATTTTACTCGTCATTCCACGCGCTTTAAGATGCGGCTTAGCCCAATGCGCTATCTGAAATAGGAGCGACGTAAATTGAACAAATGTGATAGAGTTCCGAAGAATTCTTAAATTAACCATAATATAAGATGATCTAATGGGGTCTCTGATTACCCTATCATAGAAGTTTAATAGTGCATTTTACTCGTCATTTCATGCGCTTTGAGATGCCGCTTAGCACAATAGGCTATCTGAAATAGGAGCGACGTAAATTAAACAAATGTGATAGAATTACGCAGAATTCTTATCTTAACCATAATTTAAAATGATCTAATCGGGTCTCGGATTGCCCTATCATAGAAGTTTAATGGTGCATTTTACTCGTCATTTCATGCTGCCTTAATGTGCCGCCGAGCCCAATATGCAATCTGAAGTTGGAGCGACGTGAATTGAACAAATGTGTTGGAATTGCGCTGACTTCTTATATTAAGAATAATATTAAATGATCTAATCGGGTCTCTGATTGCTCTATCAAAGAAGTTTAGTAGTGCATTTTACTCGTCATTTCATGCGCTGTAAGGTGCCTCCTATCACAATACGCTATCTGAAATTTGAGCTACGTAAATTATACAAATGTGATAGAATTACGCTGAATTCTTATATTAATCATAATATGAGATGATGTAATCGGGTCACTGATTGCCCTATCCTAGAAGTTTAGTAGTGCATGTTACTCGACATTTCATGCGCTTTAAGGTGCCGCTTGGCCCAATACGCTATGTGAAATAGGAGCGACGTCAATTGAACAAATGTGATAGAATTTCGCTGAATTCTTATATTAACCATAATATGATACGATCTATTCGGGTCGCTGATTGCCCTATCATAGAAGTTTCATAGTGCATTTTACTCGCCATTTCATGCGCTTTAAGGTGCCACTTAGCCCAATACGCTATCTGAAATAGGAGCGACGTAAATTGGACAAATCTGATAGAATTACGCGAAATCCTTATATTAATCATAATGTAAGATGACCTAATCGGGTCTCTGCCTTCCCTATCCGAGAAGATTAGTAGTGCATTTTACTCGACATTTCGTGCGTTTTAAGGTGCCGCACAGCCCAATACGCTATCTGAAATAGGAGCGTCGTAAATTGGACAAATGTGATAGAATTTCGCTGAAATCTTATATTAACCATAATATAGAATGATCTAATCGGGTCTTTGATTGCCCTATTATAGAAGGTCAGTAGTGCATTTTACTCGTCACTTCATGCGCTTTAAGGTGCCGCCTAGCCCAATACGGTATCTGAAATAGGAGCGACATAAATAGAACAAATGTGATAGAATTACGCAGAATTCTTATATTAACCATAAGATAATAAGATCTATTCGGGTCTCTGATTGCCCTATCATACAAGTTTAATAGAGCATTTTACTCGTCATTCCATGCGCTTTAAGATGCCGTCTATCCCAATACGCTATCTGAAATATAAGCGACGTAAACTGAACAAATGTGCTGGAATTACGCTGAATTCTTATATTAATCATAATATCAGATGACCTAATCGGGTGTCTCATTGCCCTATCATAGAAGTTTAATCGTGCACTTTACTCATCATTTCATGCGCTTTAAGGTGCCGCTTAGTCCAATACGCTATCTGAAATAGGAGCGACGTAAAATTGAACAGATGTGATAGAATTACGCTGAATTCTTAAATTAACCATAATATAAGATGACCTAATCAGGTCTCTGATTGCCCTATCCGAGATGTTTAGTAGTGCATTTTACTCGACATTTCATGCGCTTTAAAATGCCGCCAAGTTCCATGCGCTATCTGAAATTGGAGCTACGTAAATTGAACAGTCGTGATAGAGTTACGCAGAATTCTTCTATTAACTATAATATAATACGATCTATTCGGGTCTCTGATTGCCCTATCATAGAAGCTTAATAGTGCATTTTACTCGCCATTTCATGCGCTTTCAGGTGACGTTTAGACCAATACGGTATCTGAAATGGGAGCGTCGTAAATTGAACAAATGTGATAGAATTACACTGAGTCCTTATATTAATCATAATATAAGATGATCTAATCAGGTCTCTGATTGCCCTATCCTGGAAGTTTAGTAGTGGATTTTACTGGACAGTTCATGCGCTTTAAAATGCCGCTTAGCCCAATACGCTATCTGAAATAGGATCGACGTGAATTGAACATATATGATAGAATTTCGCTGAATTCTTATATTAACCATAATATGAAATGATCTAATCGGTTTCTGATTGCCCTATCATAGAAGGTCAGTAGTGCATTTTGCTCGTCCTTCCACGCGCTTCAAGATGCCGCCTAGCCCAATGAACTATCTGAAATTGGAGCTACGTAAATTGAACAAATGTGATAGAATTACGCTGAATTCTTAAATTAACCATAATATAAAATGATCTAATCGGCTCTCTGTTTGCCCTACCCTAGAAGTTTAATACTGCATTTTACTCGACATTTCATGCTCTTTAGGATGCCACCTAGCTCAATACGATATCTGAAATAGGAGCGACGTAAATTGAACAAATGTGATAGAATTTCGCTGAATTCTTATATTAACCATAATATATAATGATCTAATGCGGTCTCTGATTGCCCTATCAAAGAAGTTGAGTAGTGCATTTTACCCGTCATTTCATGCGCTTTAAGGTGCCGCCTAGCCCAATACGCTATCAGAAAGAGGAGCGACGTAAATTGAACAAATGTGATAGAATTACGCATAATTCTTATATTAACCATGATATAAAATGATCTAATCGGTCTCTGATTGCCCTATCATAGAAGGTCAGTAGTGCATTCTGCTCGTCATTCCACGCGCTTTAAGATGCCGCCTAGCCCAATATACTATCTGAAATAGGAGCGACGTAAATTGAACAAATGTAATAGAATTACGCATAATTCTTATATTAACCATAATATAAAATGATCTAATGAGGTCTCCGATTACCCTATCATAGAAGTTTAGTAGTGCATTTTAATCGACATTTCATGCCCTTAAAATTCTGTTTAGCCCAATACGCTATCAGAAATAGGAACGACGTAAATTGAACAAATGTGATAGAATTACACTGAATTCTTATATTAATCATAATATAAGATGATCTAATCGGGTCTCTGATTGCCCTATCCTAGAAGTTTAGTAGTGCATTTTACTCGTGATTTCATGCGCTTTAAGGTGTCGCTTATCCCAATACGCTATCCGAAATTGGTGCGACGTGAATTGAACAAATGTGATAAAATTACGACGAATTCTTAAATTAGCTATAATATAAGATGATCTAATCGGGTCTCCGATTGCCCTATCCTAGAAGTTTAGTAGTGCATTTTACTCGTGATTTCATGCTCTTCAAGGTGCCGCCTATCCCAATACGCTATCCAAAATAGGAGCTACGTGAATTGAACAAATGTGATAGAATTACGCAGAATTCTTATATTAACCATAATATAGAATGATCTAATCGGGTCTCTGATTGCCCTATCATAGAAGTTTAATAGTGCATTTTACTCGCCATTTCATGCGCTTTAAGGTGCGGCCCAGCCCAATACGCTATCTGTAATTGAAGCTACGTAAATTGAGCAAGTGTGATAAAGATTCGCTGAATTCTTAAATTTACCATATATAAAATGATCTAATCGGGTCTCTGATTACCCTATCATCGAAGCTTAATAGTGCATTTTACTCGTCATTTTATGCGCTTTAAACTGCCGCCTAGCCCAATACGCTATCTGAAGTAGGAGCGTCGTAAATTGAACAAATGTGATAGAATTACACAGAATTCTTATATTAATCATAATATAAGATGAGCTAATCGGTTCTCTGATTGCCCTATCATAGAAGGTTAGTAGTGCATTTTACTCGACATTTCATGCGCTTTAAGATGCCACCCAGTCCAATA